>JAQFVV010006753.1:244811-317944 GCA_028023455.1 Epiperipatus broadwayi
GTTTTGACTGTTACATAGTTAATTTTTTTTTAGCATTTGGCGTTTCCAACTTGAGGCTTGAAAGTATAAAACCCATAGATACCCTGAGCAAAAATAACGCAGATAAATTTCTTTAGTGTTCAAGTGTCGAGTTGGCTAATTATTTTATATATATACGATTTTGTTTTGATAAAAATAATGAAAAAAAAAATAAATCGAGTGAAAATAATGTGGGTCGAGTGAGTGAAAGGATCTCTATGCATAATAACAAATTTAAGGAAAGCAGGGATGTGTGTGTAATTTAAGAAGGAACGATATACTCGGATCTAATGAAATATCTTTTATATATATATGTCGAGAAAAATATATTTATATAGTAATAATAATAATCAGTAGCTAAATGAGACAGCAGAAGCGTATTATGTTTAAGTAATAAAATTTACTTAAGGTAAAAATATATATATCATAGACAGCAGTGGCTTATACGTTGCTACTAATAGTTAGTTATATAATATATATGTTAAGTATATTAGGGCAGCAATGTAGAATAGGGAAGGGGGGGGGGGGGAAAAATAGGCCAAGATACCTGTGGGTTATAGTTAAATGCTACTAGTGAAAAATAAATAAATAAATGGATAAGAAAATCGAGGAAATAATCAGACAGAGTATGCAAGAAATGATAGCAAAGAAGATTGAATAAACCCAAGTCAATAAAGAGGGAAAACAGGGCATAAAGGAGGTTAGACTCTCAAAGTTATTTAGGAAAGATTATTCAGATAAAAATCTTTAGAGGAGGGACAGGAGAAAAACTTCAAGCGCACTTAGAGAGCTTACAAAGTTTCTTTCAAGTGCATAAGGCAGAAGCAGGTGAACAGATAGCTATTGCCAGTTACCATTTACAGGGCTATGCCAAAGACTGGTGGGATCTGGTGAAATGGAAACCTAAAACTATAGAGAAGTACACAGATGCATTAATGAAACAATATTGGAGCGACAAGCATCAAATTGATATATACAACACGCTCTGTCATGAAAAATATGAGCAGTACTCGAGAAACGCGATGTTTCAATTTTTCCTCCGCCAAGCAAACCGATTTAAATCTCTCATGACGTTTGCATTGGCAGATAGACAGATCATTGGAACAATTCAACAAAATATGCCAGTAACTACTCAAAAGCTGATGATCATAAGTGGTATCAAAGACATGGAAGAGATGGGAGACTTTTGGCGGTTTTAGATGACAGCCATTGGTCTGAAAGTCTAGTAGGTCACTTAATGGAAGCAGGAGACCAGACAACAGCAATCAGCGACTACTAGCAATCATAATGAGAAAGACAGAAACCAAATGGCGACTCGATCAAGCAGGACGTCAGCAAAAGATTAATAGTACCTCGCATTCATCTTTGCCAGCAGCTGGAAAGTAGTGGAGATGACTAACCTAACATCGGTCATCCAGGAAGAGGATCCCACTTGGGACTTCAGGATTGGCCCCTTGTCCAATGATTAATTACAAGAATCCACCTCAGTTGCACAAATTCTTCCTGACACAGGTAGCCAGATTTCCTGTGTTTCTAGAGAGTGGTTAACTAATTATGAAAACATGGACTCATATCTCAGGCTTCCCCGCCGCCCAATCCAAATGAAGTTGGCTGGATGGGAGGACGACTAGAACTGAAAACTATCAAGTCTGGTTGGAAATATCGATAGGAGAAGCCACTGCAGGACACGCCTTCTTAGTGATCAGAGGACTAATTCAGGACGTGATAATTGGGTCCTAATTTCTAACCCAACATGAATGTAACCTGACTATAAAAAAGATACTAACTTTCCAGCAAGAGCAGGTTAGTTTTGATACAAATAAACAAAACTGAAAAAAACTAATTAAGATGGCTGGAGGCCATTCCTGATGAGGATATCCAAGAAAAAAATTATGGGACCATCAAGTGGACACAGGTAAAGGACCACCCAGTTACAAAAATTACTTACGGAAAATCGTACCATATTTTCTCAGGTCCCAGGTGAAATTAGTGATTACATCCACTGGATACTAGTACAAGAAGAGACGCATTTCCAGACCCGCACATACCCTATCCTATTTCAGCATCTAAAGATAGTAGTGAATGCTCAAATTAAGCAGATGATTGACTGGGGTGTAACTGAAAAGGGTCATCACCCTATAATAATCCGTTAGCTCGAAGTCAAAAGACAGATGGAACCATAGCAATATCAAGACTCGATACAGGTGACATTAAATAAACATTACTATACCTGAGCCGGACATCCCACCACCCATCACAAGAAACATTCATCAAGTTGGACTGCTACGAATATTTTCTCCAACCTTGACCTAACTTCAACAGTTACGGGCAAATGGCTTTCCACCCCCAGGATCGAAAATATACCGCGTTCAGACCTTTGTATTAAACACTATCAAACATAAGAATAACAATAAATGCTTGAAAAATTTTCCAACCAAAATGCACAGTTAACCCACATATAAGTTTTTGAACCATTAATAGAAAAACATTAAAATTTTTAAGGCTATTTTATTTTTTTAATACAATGCAGATATATATATATATATATATATATATATATATATATAAGATGTTAAAATGAAAGAAAGAGAGATATAGTTGAATTATTTTATATGTTTATTTATAATTAAAAAATGAGTCTGTATTTAAAACTTATGTAATGCCTAGAGATAATCTCTAATTTAATAAATTATTGATAATATTTTTATTGTGTTTAAATCTTGTGATTAAAGTCAATAGTTATGAGTGCATCAAGTTTGACCCCTGTAAACTGACCAATAATGATTACATATGTAAGAGATAAATTTTGAACCAGAAGAGGAATGCTGGTTTTCTTGAAATGCTCATTATAGAGATCATTTCTCTATTACAGGAATCTTTATTCATCTAATTCAAAAATGTATGATGAAGTAGAGATTTTAAATAAATCTTTAAAAAAATGTATAAACTGCTGAGAAGATTTTAATAACTTAATTAGTCAGACTTTATATTTGAAGTTAGATTAAAAGTTAATCATTTTACTCAAACTCTGTTCAGAAATTGAGATTTGAACTTGATTTTTCAGTTTATATTTGTCCTCCACTACATTTTATGCAACCAACACACATGTTCACACATACACGAAAATGATAAATGATCCCCAGTACATGTATTTCATGCAGAACCCACACATAAATACAATCATTTCTCAATTTATATTAAAATAGCAATTCCTTATACTTTACTGGACATGCTTCAATGTTCTTATCTTTTTTATTCCATAACCATCCATTTCATTGAAAAATTGATGATGGAATGATCAAAGTCCTTATTGGATTTGATATTGTAGTTATATCCTTGTAGACATCATGACAAACCAACTCCTCATTGGACCATTATCTATCCATATATATTAATAGAAAAGGGATGGCTGAACTAATATTATGAAATAATCTGTTTCCATGTCAATATGCAATTAGCTTATACTGAATATTTTTTATATAAGTAAGTAGATGGATTTGAACTTAGGAGTTTTTTCAGGCTATATTCATCACCCCATCTTAAGCAACCAATACACATGGTCACACACATGACAAAGAGATAAATAATCCACAATATACATGTTTCATGCAGAACCAGCACTCATTAGTTGGAATAGATCATAATCTCCCACACATATATACAATCAGTGATCGATTAAATTAGTAATTTGTTAAAATTTACTGGACAGACTACAATATTCTCACCCAATTAGTCAATCATCCATTGCATTGAAAAACAGATGATGGAATGTTCAAAGATTATATTGGATATGATATTTATAGTCATATCCATATAGAGATAACAGCAGTTTAATCCCTCATAAAATCAGATTATTATCTATCCATATATATTACTAGAAGAAGAATGAGATGAACTTATTTCCAAGACAATATGTATTTCACTTATGATGAATGCTTTTTATATATCTAAGTAGAGAGATTTGAACTTAGGATTTTTCAGTCTATATTCATATTTCACTCCATCTCAAACAATTGATACACATGACCACGCATGTGAAAATTATAAATGATCTTCAATGTACATATTTTGTGCAGAACTAGCACTCATCAGTTGGGCCAGATCATAATCTCCCTCACATATATACAATCTGTGCTTTGTTTATGATAAGATGACAATTCCTTAAACATTAATAGATAGTGTTTAATTTTTAACCCTTCTGATAATTCAACCAATGATGGAACAATCAATTCCCCTGATGCACTTCATATTGTAATCATATACGTGTAGGCATTACATCAATCCAACCACTCAGATTATACCAATGTATCCACTTATATTAATAGGATAGGGATGATCTGGACTCATACAATGATGTAACCTATTTCCAAGGCAATATATAATTAACCTATTCATCTTTCATCATAGTATAAGTATAGCTCATCACTCTCCTATTAATATAAGTAGAAATGTAATAGTCTGATAATATGAGGGATTAGATTGACATAATATCTACATGGATATGACTACAAAATCAAGAGCTTTGAGCCTCCCATCATTACTGTTTTAATAAAATTGACAGTGGATTAGTTGGAAAAGTGAGAATAATGAAGCCTGTTCAGGAAAGTTTAAGAAATTGCTACCTTAATATAAACTGAGTACTGATTGTAGTAGATTATTAACTTGTCCAACTGATGAGTGCAGATTCTGCATGATTGGCAGATTAGTCATTTAAAATTGGATGAATATTATCAGAATTAGGTATAAATGAAAATACAATAAAAGTTCTAAAGTTAATTTTATAAATTTATTTTTTTTAAAAAGTATTAGTACATAAAATGTGTGACAAATACTCTCCATGAACTGTATGGAATACAGCACTAGTAGTTATAAATATGACAAGATTTAAGGTTAACATAGCTGATCCTAGTAAAAATTCATTCTACAAAGGAAGAAAATTTAATAGAACTAAATGATTTTGTGATTTTTGAAAAGGCAAGTTAATTTGCAAAATTAAAGTGCATGATGGTGAAATTGCTAAAAATTTTAATTTAGTATCTTTTATTTATGAAATTTGTCACTGAATCAATAAAAAATTATTGATATTAAAAATTGGCTTGCACAATTGAAAGAGTGCTAATTTTATTGGTACGTATATGTACAAATTAGATTCTAAAATCTCAGAGGAGTAGAACATATACTTTTTGCTGGATAGTATTATTACAGTAATATTATTAAAATATCAATTTCTCTTCTTAGAGACTTTAATGCAGATGTTGTTACATGTAAATACCATAAGGCAAAGTTGTTGGAAATTGTGATATTTTTGAAGTAAGTTTAAATGGTTTGCTGTTATTGAATTATTTTAATCCATTTATAGATTATCACAAACATCTTATTTAGGCAAAAAATCATTATAATGTGGTATGAATATATCTATGACCACAGAAATATTATTTGATAGATTACATCATAATTAAGAGTCAAAATACAAGAGAAGGCATAAGAACTTACAAGTACTGGTTGTTGGAAATATCACATATTAATATGCTCTAAGATTAAATTAATAGTTGCATTAAAATATATCTTATGACAATCATATTTACAATAAAATTGATGTTTGCTTTTTAAAAGTATCTGCTGATAAGTACTAAATTCCAAAAACTTCTAAACATTAAAATAGATAATTTAAATCCAGAGATTTAGAGGTTACCATATTATTGAGATATGAAATTCTCTTAAAGCCTGTGTTATGGATTCAAGTAAATACATTCTTGAATTCATTAAAAGAATAACCATAGTTCTTTTTAATAATAGTCTTATTTGTAGTAATTTGATTAAAAAAGAACATCATTTATTTTTGGCAGAATAATGAATTAAATGTGAAGTTTCATAATAAATATAGAAATGTAAAAAGTAATATGTAATAATGGCCAAGAAATCCTAAAAAGGATTGATGAAATATAATTTCAAAAAAACAAAGCACTAATCATGGTCACTCTAGGTCTTTTTAATGCTCAGAAACCAATTTGTGAACCTGAGTAATGATATCACAACATTGTTAAATCCAGTGTCACTATCTCATATAATGACCATATTTTGAACAGGTGAAAGGAATATTTTACTCATTATTTGAACAATAATTCAAGAATTGAGATCATGAGGTTAATGATATATACTGAACTGTGTAATTTGAGTTTTAACTCATATATATCAACTGTGCACTTATAGTTGCATGTATATGGTTAAGAAATTTTAGAATGACAAAATCATGACTTCATAGCAATAACAAGTTAATGAATTATTTGTAAGCCACAATTATATTCCTTGGTCATCCAAACCCCATGTAATAATATTATACATTTAAAAAAAAAAAATTCTTATTGGTTCTAGTACCACCTTTTAAATCAAAGACAGCTTTTTTTAGACATTATTGTCAGTGAATCGCTTCACTAAATGCCCTGTCTCAGCATTAGTTAACTCATTTATAATTGGAGGGAGGGGGAATCTTTTCTCTATCCAAATAGTGCAAAGTACTTAAATGTATCAACATGCATTTCTATTTGTAAAGAATTATGAAGATTGCAGAATTCTATTTTTAAAACATTTAATAAAATTAACAACAAAGTAATAAAATTATAATCTATTCACCTCCATCAATCTTTCTCATTCAATATAAACACGTACATATAACATACAATTATTACATAAATTAGTATAAATAATACATATACATATTACTTTATTTACTTGTACTAATGGAAATAATAAATAAAGCTCTTTTATTATTTTCTGCACATTTTTTTTCAACAGTCTCCAATTCTCTCTCTGAATGTTATTATACATTGTACTGTTATACAATGTAATTACCTACTCATGAAGATTGTTAAAGAAATATCCTACTTAGTGATATCAAACAACTCTTAAAAGTGGGAAAAAACTGTAGGTACTGATGAAATATCTGGAGTTTTAATATATGGTGGCATTATTTATATTAGCTTTAAAAATATTGCATTTTTTAAAATATATATATAAATGCATGAAGATTTTTTTCATTGGATCTTAATGATGCTTTTATAGTATCACTTTTTAAAAATATCAGCCTAGATTTCAGTAAAAATCATGAAATATTATTATCCACCAGAGCAAAGATACATTCAATGAAGTTTTTGATCAATAAGCTGCTTCCAATAATTACTGAATAGTTACAAGAGACTCAATATAAGTGGGATTCGAACTCAGACTTTCACACGACCCACTACTCTCAGTGCCATCTCATACTGCTGGCCCACCTGATTACACACATGTTGAAAAGATAAATAATCATCAATGTATGTATTTCATGCTAAACCAGAAATCATCAGTTGCTTCAGATTACTATCTTTAAACATAAATACAATCAGTGCTCAGCTTTATATTAAGATAGCTAATCTTCATACTTTAATGGAAAGGCTTCAAACTATTCCAACTCACAACTCTTCAGCCTTCCATTTCGTTGAAAATCTGATGATGGAGCATTCAAAGCCCTTGTTAGTGCCAAGGTTGTCATCCTACTGATGTTGATATATTAGTCATTCTGCCCCCTCATGTATAGGAGAATAATCAATTTATGCATACATATGTGATGGATGGGCAGATGTTTTATACTCTATTTATATAAATTAATACATTGCACAGGCTTAAATCTGTATTTATATATGTAATATAGGCAGGATACTGCTGGCCCACTTGATTACACACATGTTGAAAAGATAAATAATCACCAATATACGTATTTCATGCTAAACCAGCAATTATCAGTTGGTCTAGATTACTATCCTCATATATATATATATATATATATATATATATATTCAGTGCTCATATAGGTGTAAGGATAGTAATCTAGACCAACTGATGATTGCTGGTTTAGCATGAAATACGTATATTGGGGATTATTTATGTTTTCAACATGTGTAATAAGGTGGGCCAGCAGTATGAGATGACACTGAGAATAGTGGGTCATGAGAAAGTCTGAGTTTGAATCCTGCTTATATTACATATATAAATGCAGTTTTAAGACTGCAATGTATTAAGAGGCTCAATGTGATTTTAAAAAAATTAAAAAGCAACATAGAGATGATTTTTGTTTCCAGGAAAATGTAAGAAAAAAATCAGGAACAAAAGAGTGATCCATATATTGCTTTCATTGATTTGGTCAAGGTCGTTGACATAATCAATCAAACAAGACTATGGCATGGTTTCAAATGATTTGCATATCTATCAAAATATATTAAAATTATACAACTTCTATATGATGAAAATGAGAAAATGTATTGTTATTTCTATAAATGAAAATCTGGGGTTTTTAAAATTAAAATGTGTACTAAACAAGAATGTGTACTTGACCTAACATTATTTTCATATTTTATGATAGTAATCTTTGGAACTGTATAGTTGGCTTAATAAAATGTGGATTAAGATGCAATACAAGTTTAATGAATTTTCAATTTAAATTAATTAAGACTGAAAACCATAATTTCATTTTCTTATATAAATGCAATTTGTACACTCTTTTTTGAACACTTTTTAGCAAAAAAACATTTTATTGTACATATATGGATACACAATTTTACATTTTGATTGTCCTGAAGTTTTCTTCAAAGCTATGATATAATGAACAAAATAAAATGCATAACTATATAAAAATACCATAAAAATGTTAACAATAAAATTAATAATAAAAAAAAAAACACAACATAAAATATAGTAATCAAAAAAGCAAGTCATGACCTTACTTTTATAAGCTTGTATTTACAAAAATGTAATACAGAGAGCATAGCAATAGCTCAAACAAGCCCTTAATTAATAAGTGCAGTATGAGAAAATATTTAAAATCTTTATCCAGAACCTTCCCATCTCCAGATCAAAACTGAAAAAGAAAAATATACAATATAAATATAAAATAAATATAAATTATAAATGTGTATTCATGACTGTATATATATATATGTGTGTGTGTGTGTTAAAACAAAGATTTGCACGGGTTAAATATATAAAATACATATTTTGCGGGTTCATCCGTGTTAAAAAACTAGTCCACAGTAAAGGATGAACCCGCAATATATATATATTCATGAACAATTATTAATTTAAGTATATTATTTAATTTTATTATGTTTACTAATCTCCTAATTACTTTTATTTCTTATGAATTTAAACTTTATTTTTATTAGCTCTATCTTAATAAAATACTTAATAATTTTATTTTTACATAATCCTCAGTTCAACCTTAATTCATTTACTAATATTTTTTTAATTTTCAAATCATATAATATCTATTATTTTTTATTCATTCTTCTGTTATTAATAATATTTTATGTTTATCTTTTTTAACCATATGGGTGTTTCAACTGAAAATTTTTATTCACAGCTTCAAGTTGCTCTAAAACTGTCAATTTTTACATTATTGTAGCAAATTTATGGTCATTTTGAAGCTGATATGATGTGAGGTACTATGACTTCTCCTTAAACATAGTCAGGAATCTCTCAGCAACTATACCCAAAGAAACTTGTTAGCCACTTTGCTTCCACTTCCATTTCCCACTCTAACTTTTCCATAATCTGCTCCATTCCATTTCCACAACATAATCTTTGTCAACTCTAAGTCCTCTATATCTAAATCCCCCTTATCTTTTGCCAAACCCAGCATAAAAACCAATAGCCCACTTTCTGTATAATCACTTTGTTCATATTTATTCTCCCATAACTTCATTATTTGTACTCTTTCTGCTTTCAAACATTTACATTCAATCAACAAATGCCTAATATTTTCTCTATTTTTCTCACACAATTTGCACACTAAATCATCCATATTTTTCCATTTATATGTATATTCTTTTGTTGCTAAAGATATTGTTTGAGCCTTAAACAATAAACTACTTTCTTTACTATTATCATAAATTAACTCGCACCCAATGTTCCATTTACTTCTATATATATTTAAACTTTTCTTACCCTCCTAACTAGTTCTCTATCTCTCCAACTTCTTATTTTTTATTAATGCATCTATTCTTTTATACCATTTCTTACCACTATAACACTCAACAGTCTTCTTAATACAATCATCCCATCTTTTATACAAGTATACTGATATAAATTCTTTATCCAAATCTTTTGCATACTGCATTACCTTTCTTACCCATCTTGTTACCTGCCCTTTCATAACCCAATTAAACACTATTTATCTATTCTTTTACTATCCATAAACTGCAAACCTACCAAACAATTTCATTTTACTTTTTTCATCTCATATAAAAATTTGACTATCCCATTTCTCCTTGAATTGCCTTGTTTGCTGCCCATCCCTCTGCATCTACTGCATGTCTTCCTACTTCCCTTTGTACTTTACTAATACATAATGCATCATTACCATATGTTAACCCTGCTACTGCAACTCCCTTCCATACAATTCTAACTACATCATATTTATTATATAAAAACACTGTTAGTTTCCTTACCAAATCCTTTCTTTTCATTGCTTCATTTACCAATTTTTTTCCCATTCATCCAAGCTTAAAACATACCATAAAGTTTTGCCCTCTTTAGAATTATTTTACAACTAAAAAACCAATGATATTTAAATTTAAAGTTTTAACAATGGGAGAAGGTGAATTTTCTAAGACACTGATGGGTTGTTTCTTATTTTGAACAAAAGGGAGCACTTGTCAACAATTTTGACAGCTCCAAGTTCTTTGTTTTGATTTTCAAAATGAAAATGAATGTTTTAGAGTAATTTTTAGGTATTATTTTATATATTATAAATTATTTTGATAAATGTGCTGAAAATATATTTATTTTAGAAGAATAGTTAAGATTTTAGTAATAATTCTTTACTTTCATACAAATGTAAATTGACAAAGGTTTTAATGATGTACACAGCATTTTCTAATAGGTTATGAACATTCTTATTAGATTTTCCACTATAGAATATTTTTATAATTATAAATAAAAATTTATTTTTGGAAAAACATTTGTTCACTTTCACAATCTGACACATTATTAATTTGCTTTTTACAAATGAAACTAAAACAAATATAATATTAAAAGACAAATATGTGTTTTACTGCTGACTCGGTTATTGACCAATCAAAAGTTTAGAACTTTAATTCATTAGGCCAATAGAAAATTTACTAATGAAAACAGTTAAAAGTTTAATATCTAAAAGCTATAAATATTGTAATCTTTTAACTTACCTAATTTTACTTTAAATTTTAAAAGTTAAAAAAAAAAAACTTTTTGAAAAAAAAAAATATCTTATAGTTTAGCTTCCCCTATTACATATTATTTAAACTAACCATATTTATAACACTACAACTCTTTATATATATATATATATATATATATATATATATATATATATATATATACACTTTAATTTTTATTACTATTATTATATAACTCTCTCAAAAAGTTGTACTGCACTATTTTTATATGTAATTATTATGCTAAGCTTTTATTTCATTAATATGTAACATCTATAAATACATGCATGTTTATTCTTCCATGTAACCATTTTTTATAAAACATAATTCATTTTAAGTAATTTTCTCTTTATATATTTTCTTCTAAATATCTTTTTAAGAACTATATATATATATAATATCATCTTAATGCCAGAATCTCCATTAAATTTGGTTTTATCTTTTTTATTATCATTGCTTTTTTATTTTATTTTATTTAATATTATCTGTATGTAATATTATTTTTATTGAACTTTATATAAATTTGTATCCTATTTCTTTCATATATATATATATATATATATGAAAGAAATAGGAGATCTGATTTAAGTTATATTATATATCGGGAAGTGAGGGTACAATATATATAACAAAATAACTGTCCACTAATATTAATAATACAATAACAAAACTTAAATATATTCCAAACAATGGTATACAATCTATAATATAATATAAATAAAAACTCATAAAGAAATATTTTCGATTATATTCATAATCATTATCAACTTAACATTCAAAATAGAATCATCTATTACCAACCGGAACCACATGTCGATTTAAATAGCCCACAATTTATTAATCCTAACATTTGCTGACTGTCTGTTTATTATCGTATTTTTATACCGACTAATAAAAACTGCCTCTTTAATTTTTCTTTTTTCATTATCTCTCTCTTGGCCTAAAATTTTTATTTTGTTTATATCAAAATCCAATTTAAAATTACAATTCCTATCATGATCATAAAAACAGATTCAGTATATAACTTGACTTCATTATTATTATCATTACATATCTGTACATTTTTCAAAACTCTTTTATACAACAATTTATGTTCTTTAATTCTTTTCTCCATATTACATCTAGATTCCTCCACATATGATAAACTACACTCACAAAAAATTCTATAAATTACATTACTCATATTATTTTTTTCTAACTTATCTTTTGAATTATTAACCATTCTATTTAAATTACCTGATCCATAAAATGAAACATTATCATCCTCACGCTTTTGCCAGTACTTCAGATTTGCTCATACATAAGCATTTGAGTTGCCGGAATAAGTGGATTCATTTTATTCCTGCATAAATACTATATCTTGTATTGGAGAGAAAGTATTCATTTATTATTATTAACACTCGCAAAAGCATATGCACAATTAGCTTGAAAGGCTGATATTTGAATGTAATATACTATTATAAACTTTTTTCATACATTTTACTTGATTATTATTATAAGAAGGCAAAGAAATCCACTTCTTACTCTCAATTTCTTCATCACCAATATTTCTATTAATTTTCTTACTAAATTGACAAACCACTTGATAAATTTATTTTATATTATAACCCACACTTAATAATTCACTTATCATAATATGCATGTGATAAAAAGAAAATATTGAAAATTATGTAAGTGAATTATTAAGTATGGGTTATAATATAAAAGAAATTTATCAAGTGGTTTGTCAATTTAGTAAGAAAATTAATAGAAATATTGGTGATGAAGAAATTGAGAATAAGAAGTGGATTTCTTTGCCTTTTTATAATAATAATCAAGTAAAATTTATGAAAAAAGTTTATAATAGTATATATAATCTTTCATTTTATGGATCAGGTAATTTAAGTAGAATGGTTAATAATTCAAAAGATAAGTTAGAAAAAAATAATGTGAGTAATGTAATTTATAGAATTTTTTGTGGGTGTAGCTTATCATATGTGGGCGAATCTAGATGTAATATGGAGAAAAGAAAGAAAATAAATTGTTGTATAAAAGAGTTTTGAAAAATGTACAGATATGTAATGATAATAATAATAAAGTCAAGTTATATACTGAATCTGTTTTTTATAATCATGATAGGAATTGTAATTTTTAATTTGATTTTGATATAAACAAAATAAAAATTTTAGGCCAAGAGAGAGATAATAAAAAAAGAAAAATTAAAGAGGCAGTTTTTATTAGTAGGTATAAAAATAAGATAATAAACAGACAGTCAGCAAATGTTAGGATTAATGAATTGCAGGATATTTAAATCGACATGTGTTTCCAGTTGGTATTAGATGATTCCATTTTGTGAGTTGATTTGGAATATATTTTTTTTTTTTTTTTTTTTTATTTTTATTATTTTTTTTGATGTATTTTTTTTTTTATTTATTTATATTTATTTATATATATATATATATATATATATATATATATATATATATATATATATATATATATAAACAAAAAAAAAAAAACTTATAAATCCAATAAATAATATAATATTTCAACCAGAGGACTGGTTTTCATCAGAAAAAAAAATACACAGTAAAATGGCGATAATCAAAAATTACAGATTTGGTAAAAGATTAAAAATTTAACAAAACCCCCCTGATTGGTCACAAAATCTAACACAGAATATCTACCCAATCAATGACAAAATTCAAACAAAAAAAAAAAAAAGTATTCATTTATATAAGATATTACAGCAATGTGAAGAAAGTGTTGAATTTGGTGATTTAATCTATAAGTCTAGATTTACAATAGGCTGATAATTGTTATATTGTTTCCAGTTTAAAAGATTGCACAAAATATGGTTAATGTTTTGAGTTAATAAATTATTGTTCAAAAAACTCAAATTCTTTATTAGTTAGTGATGAAAGAAAGATTCTCAACACCTTTTAGCTTGCTTAGTTATTAACTTAAGAAAGTAAAGCAATTTAAATCTCAGTAGTATTATATATAAAAAGTAGGACTTAGATGTTTCTATGCCATACAGATTTCAATGTGCTGCCACTTTTAACATTTTAAAAGCCAGCCTATTCTATCACATAAAAATAACCACTGAAATTAAATTAATTTTATTTAGAGCTATTATTTTATCTAATTCATTATACAGAAATAGATTTAGATATCCTATGGGTATAATATAAAGTCATTAGAAATGAAAATAGAATGAAAGGATAATAAAACCAATCAACATTTCTTTCAATTTATTAGATATGATAATATACAGTCCACTATTGTGAACTCATGCCTTTGTTGAATTGTGCATGCAAAATGAATGAAAATGCATGATTTCCTAAAAGTATATTTTATGATGAACTTAAACATAGATTTTGAAGAACATGTAGAACTGATATACAATTATAATGATTATCTCAATGATATTCTAAATATATTCAATATCGCTAATTCCCTTGGAAAAATATTAGAGAACAAAATACATTGGAGAGTTACAATGAGATTGGGATGGAATTATTTTGTAAGAAGTGTTTTCTGTTGAAGAAATTAAAAGAGAGAGTTACAAAATAGCAATCAACAGAAAAATAGATTAATATGATGTTTTATATGGAGATGTATATGTGTTTCAGAAATTGGCTTGTACAATCATCATAAAATGTTTATCTAGATGAGTTTTTTCCCTAAAAAAAATGGAATTTTCATATGTAATTATAAATAACTATGGATGTTTTAAAATACACTATGGTAATGCAGACTTACAATCATCAGTGAATATTTCAACTACCACAGGCATAGCTATAATAATCAAAAAAAAGACATAATTTCCATTGGATCTTCTTAACACTAATATTGCAAACTATAATAAATAACAGAATAAAATATATAAAGTACTGAGAAATTTTTAATTAACTTACTGTAAATCAGCCAAGATTGAAAGTAGATTAATAATTAATTATTTAACAACACCAGACAAACAAATTACCTCACACGTACATTAATATAAATGTAAATACAAATCAAAAATGCCTAAAGCTATTAGGTCAAATATTTACATGTCATTCATGAATATTTTATTGCTTGCAGTTTTATCTATAATATAATAAAAAATATACCTTTATTTCTCAACTAATAATATATAAAATAAAATGGTCTTCCAATAGTTCACTGTAGGAAAAGGTACTTTCAATAGTCTTTATAGAGGGATAGTGAAAAAGATAGCATTGCTTTGCTGACGAGCTATTAATTCCAAATGATAAGGGTTTACCTGGTTTACTATCAATGTTTACTCTCTAATTTAAAATAATTAGATATTCATTTATTGACCAATACTGGATTTTAGCAGGATTGATTGTAAATTGGACAAAATCCATATGCTGTTAAAAATAAATTAAACTTAATTCAGTTTGTATTGAATCAAGATCTTAGGATCTGCATTATGAGTGCATTATATTTTTAGATACCAGTGAATATAGTTTTATGTTTCTAATATCAATATCATGTCAATGTTTCAGAATAATCACAATTGTTATTGATCATGTAGGGAAAGTCATTCAAGCTAATGTCACATAAATGCAATCTCAATTTGAATAATCTTTAGTGTCCATTTAATTAATATAAAGTCCCATCAAAAATTGTTATAATGTTCATCTTAACAAATAATTAAAAAGAGAACTAAAAGAAAGAGTAAAGAAACTCTGGTGGTAGATTTTTTTGAATCTAAGGTCATCAATCCTATGAAGATATCCTTTGATGTTAAAGGAAATTGTTTTTAAGTGGATAATGGAAAAGCTATTTTGTGTTTTTGTTTTGTATATGTATGTTGTATGTATTTTGTTGAATTTTACTTGAAAAGAGAACCCATGGTCATGGAAGAATTTTAGTAAAATTTTGTTTTTTGACTAGTTCTGTAATGTTTTATGATTTTGTATTTTATTTATAATTATTAGTATAGTGGAATTATCCACTAATTTATCTTATTAAATACTCAAAAAAAGAAGAAAAAAACATAAAACTGAGCAAAATTAATACAAATTGAAATAAAAAATAATACAGCAAATTTCAAAACAATATTAACAATTTTCATGTAACATCAAAAGTATATCTTAAAAGAAAATTATCTTTATGAGACTTAAGATTAAAGATAGGAGCCATAAAATCACTAGGATAATAACTTAAATAAGTAATTAATATACTAACAAAAATTTATTTATTTTTATAATTTTCATAATATCACTCAACTTAAATGTTGTTTTTTTTAACCAGGATTACAGTATAAAATAGAATTTTTCCCATTATTTATCTCTAAAAAAACTTTATTTTTAAAATCACGCTTATTTAACAATGCAGACCAGCTATATTTGTTAACTTAAAATTTTTATATTTAAGTACTGTTAAGGTTGATAGTACATTGGAATTGCAAACTACATAATTATCTAACTATGCAGTTTCAATTATATGCTATCTTAAAACAAATGTAAATAAACCAAAAAAATATATAAACAAATTAATAATAAAAACAATGACATTTGTGAATTGATTACATTTTATGAAACTTATTACAGCGACTGCTTTTTTTTTTAGTGCTAACACATTCTCAAATGTGAATTTACATGACCATGATTTCATTGTGATTTATACATGTTCAACTCAGTAGAATTATTAAAATCACATGTATTAATATTTTTCTAGCATTTTTTTTCTCAACAAGTATTATTCTACACATTATATCTTAAATAAAATGATGTATTTTTCTCAAATAATGACTGCTAATTCAAAAACATTGTGAATTACTTTCAGTAAAGGAAAAAATAAAAATTGTTTAATTTAATAAAAAAAAATTCTTACTCAGAAGTAACGCTGTATGCTTCAAAAAATAAATTTTCTATTAGAAATAAAAAGAAGAGAGAGAAACAATGCTTGTGCTCCTAAAACAAATAAAGTTGTAAGCAAAGTAATTAACAATTTTTTGGTCAAAATGGATAAAGCTTTAACTCTATGGATGAACAAATCATAAGAACTTTATGATTGATAATCTTGTGTTGCATCAGTAAGCATTAAGTCTTACACAAAAATTTAGCCAACAGTTTTAGGACACAATGCAGAACAATTTGCTCCAAGTAAATCACATTATTATTGTTATATCACTGGAATATTACAATCATTGCTAGATGAGTTTCACGACTTCTTAAGAAAAAAAAAGACATCTCATTATAATGTTTTGTTCTCTTCTGGGGGTTTCTAAAGACTAGTCAGGGAGATAAACAAAGACAATATATTTCGAAATGTATATATAATAAAATTTATTTAACAACAAATAATATGATAAAAACATATTAAAATGGTAATAATTCATTTATATTCATACACTGTTTACTTTCCTCATGTGAAAATAGTTTTGTTCCACAACAGGAGTAATCCAGTTGTTAATTATTTGTGCTTTCATATCAAATGTCTCTTGAAATACAAATAAGCATATCTAATTTCACGTGTAGAGTATATATATTAAAGATCACAATATTAGAGCTTAGTTTGGCAACCCAACTTATACAGTATATATTAACCATCTCCATTTTCATCTTGTCTCTTGCAGTTTGGTTAATTAAGCTTCAGTTAATTATTCATTCACTGGTAGTAACCTTTTTAATATACAAATAAGTAACTTCTCCTTAGTCTTTGATCACATCTAGCTGATTTATTAATCTATCATTTATCAGTCTTTACTGCTGATCTGCTATCACTTCAAGTCAACACTAACTTTAATCCACTCTAACCATTTTAGCTGATTTCTCCTTCTTCATTCACCAAGTGATACATATATATGATCTAATTTGTATGCAACTAATTTTATTTGCATTAAAATTTTATTTTAATTTAATCTATAATTTTGGGACAATGTCTACAGTGAATTTCTAGAGTAAATTTCTCCAATAAAGGGAATGTTATTAAAGTGAACAAATTTATGTATATATACAAAAATAAATATTTTTTTATTTACATATACAGTTTTTTATGTAAATATATTGCACTCATCTCCTTACTCTCGAAATATGGATTTAATTTATTACTACATCTTTAAACTTGTCAGGTGGTTTGCTTTTACATTTACTGGGAGTTTTAAGAATAACTTTCTTTTCTTCTTCTTTTGAAGTAGTTCCGCCTTTATTTTCCTCCCATTCAAACACCTGTTTATCATCAATTACTTTAATTTGATCTGAATCAGTAATTAAATCCTCCAATAAAAAATCATTTTTCTAGTTTTTTCTCTAAGGATTTATTACATGAATATCTGGCAAGATATCCTCATAATGACAATGAAGGTGTTTAACATGTCTTTTCAATTTCCACCCATTCTGTAATTTTATTATTTTTATAACTTTCAATATTACTTTGACTATTTTGCCAGGTGATTCTTTACAATTAAATAAGTCGCATATCCATAGTTTTTTTTTTTATTTTACTAGTAACTTGTCCCAATTTTGAAATTTATTATTTTTACAAGTAGGTAGTAGTAGCTTTGTTAACTGAGTTTGAAGAGTCCTAGATTTTTTCTTCACCCAATTTGCTATAGCCACACTATCAGTATTTAAATTTCTGAGATTTAACCATTTATTACTCACATTTACATGAATACACACTGGTCAGAAACATTTTTTTTCTAACAATGGACTGAGAATTTTATTTCCTAGGTAAAGTGTCAGCCATTTCACACTAGAAATTAATTCTTACAGACACTACCACTTTTCCTTGAATATCAATTTTACTGCCATTTAAATCTATAGCCATCACATCTGTATCTTGAAGTTTTATCTTCCTTTTACAATTTCTTCTAATTTTAATCCAATCTCTGTGAGATATCATTGACAGACTTACTCTACTGTCCACTTCCATTTTACTGCTTGACTACAAATAACTATGTCTAAAAATATGTGGTCCATTTCTCTGGCATTAAGCCTCTTTATACTACCATTGCCTTCAGATTTATAGTCTGGTTTTATAAAATTAGTAGCTCTGCCCTTCTTAAAATTACAAACTACTGTGAAATAATATTTTTATCACAGTTCCTACATTTTTTATTACTGTGTTTACATTTATATTTAAAATGTATGGGTTTAACACAACAATAGCAATATTGCTCTTTGCTATCATTACAAGACAGTGTAATAAGATTTACTATTTTCTGATTTATTAGTGAAAATTTTTCTCAACTGTTGTGACCCTACATTCTTTTATAAAGCTTCTTTTGTGACACATTTTTTGCAGCTCTTTTCTAACTTAGGCCAGCATGACTGAGCAATACTTTTCAGAAATTATCCTCTATGCCATATAGGAATTATTTCAATAATATGTTATTTATTTCTGGACCAAAATCACAGTGTTTAGCCAATTTCATTAGACTAAATCATAGTACACATATTTTTCATGTGACAATTGCTTTCAGTTTTTCAATTAGCCATGCTACCCATTTCTATACTCTCAGAGTGAAATATCCATTTAAAATTTCTATAACTTCACTATATTGGCATTCCTCTAAATGTTTTGGATGAATACATCCATTTGCAAGCTGTGCAAAGTTTTGACCTGCAAAATAGAGAAGGGTAAACATTTTGAGATGCTCATCTTCCACTTTATTTATAAACATATAGTACTCTACATGTTCTACATAACTTTCCATGAGTCCATGTTGGATATATCAAATTTATAGATTGCAGAATGTGGTGCTACCATATTTCATTATTTACAGTACTTTTGTGCACTGGGGATATCTAAAGGCCAGTCAGGTAGGTAAACAAAGAAACAGTATACTGCAATATACATATATATATATATATATATATATATATATATATATATATATATATATATAGATATATATATAATAAGATTTATTTAGTAACAAATAATAATATGATAAAAACAACATAAAAAGTTAATAGACCATTAATATTCATATGCTGTTTATTTTCTTCCAGTGAAAATAGTCTTTTTTCATACGAGGAGTGATCCAGTTATTAATTACTTGTGCTTTCAAAGTAAATGTCTTTTGAAACATGAATAAGTATATCTAATTTCACATTTTGAATAAATCTATTAAAGTTCACAATATCAGTGTTTACTTTGGCCTACACAAAATGTCTCTTGCAGTTTGGTTAAGCCTCGGTTAATTATTCCTCACTGGTAATAATCTTTTCAATTTACAACCAAATAACTGTTTCATGCTTGCCACTATTCTATATTAATCTTTAATCAATATTATTGATCTATTAGTCTAATATTTATCATTCTTTACTGATGATCTGTTATCACCTCAGATTTATCCTAACTTTAATCTAATCTAACCATTTTAACTGCTTTATTCCTCTTTTTCATTTATCAGGGAATAAATATATATGATATAATTTGTGTGCAACTAGCTTTATTCACATATTAATTCTATTTTAATTTAATCTATAATTTTGGGACGATCTCTCCAGTGAATTTCTAGAGTAAATTTCTCCCATAAAGGGGAATGTTATTAAAGTGAAGAAATCCATATGTATTTACAAAAAGCTTTTTATGCACTGACATTTCACTTTGTTACATAAATGTCAAAACAAAATGATATTATCTGTACTTCTAAGTTATGGACACATAAAGCATCTATTTTATATACATATGCATGTTAAAATTTACTGTATTGTATCCTTTCAGTACAATAAATAGTATGCATTCAATGCTAGTTATTGTTTATCACAAAAATTAACTATTATACATGATTTTCACTATTCACGAGAATAGCTTGGAACAAAATATAGTAAATTTTAAAAATATCATATAAATGAAGATAATCTTTTCATCTCAGTCATTTCTCTGAGAGTTTATGACTCAGTTGAAAATAATTTTAAAAAAATTATTTCTGCTGCAATTGTAGGATTAAAAATTGAATGTTATTATTCTATACTTGATTAAAAAGATAGAATTCATATAAATTAAGTGAATGATTAGTAGTCAGGTTGTATTGAGATATGAAATGATTCAAAACTTGTAGCACTACAAATATAGGGAAGGCCATGAATAATATAATAATGCTGTTATGTATAAGGAATAGGTTAATTTATTATGTTTATTGTCTTTGTGTGCATTATGGACCCAGATAGGTAGAACATGTTGTGCACAGACTATTCTACATGTCTAGTCTGCATGCACTCATAGTGAATAGACTTAGATATTGTAAAATTTGTTTAAAACCAAAGTACACTAATAAATCATATGCTGATATATTATAACCAATTTTACCTAGTCATTCCAGTGTTCTTTTAACCACTGATTTCTATGATTCTTTACTGCAATTTAGGAATTTTTTATATTGGTCATTTACAATGTTGGCTCTAAACTCATGGATGCATACTCAGTGACCAAAGCTAGTGCAAGGAATATAATTAAGTATTTGCAAGAATTATAATTTATATTGATAGGGAAACCTAAAGTTCTTTTAACAGTTCATGCCACATCATTTCTATTTAAGGAATAAAAAGGTTAGATTGAATGACAAAATATAAATCATATGCTGTGCTCAATTAGGAATCACCAGTCTAACCGATATGTAAGAGATATGTGTGAATTGGATAGATTATTTAGGGTATAACTAGAAAATAACCATCATAACTGGATAAATAAGTCTAAGAAAGTGGTTAATTATATCAATATAACCTAAAATGAGTCGACTTAATTTATTCCAGTGTATGTATACTTTGGATATAGAGAGCCTATGTTAATCAAGATTCCTTTAGTCACTATGTCTGAAGAATTAATAAATTATGATAATGATATATTGAAAGCAAATGAGTCAGAAAATAATTTCCCAGGACTATCATATGCCTTTTTTATTTAAAGTAGGAGATTTTGTGTCAAGTTAGTGACCCATAGAAGCATAAGTTTTAAAAAAACTTTAAACGTATATGAGGGACCATTCCAAATAAAAAGATAAGTGAGGGAGAATGCATTTCTCTTTGAAATCCCTGGAGATGAAAAAGATACCTTCAATGTCTAAAGTTTAAAACCAATGGAACCACCTGAATAAGTGTAATTTATTTGAAAAGTAAAGTGTTATATATAATAGAGTATAATAGAATTAATAAATGCTGCTTTAATATTTTGAGTTGAACCATGTATCAGTTGTTAATAATTGGACTATATCAGTTGTATGAGATAGAGTGAATAGTTGGTGGGTGCTTGAGTTCAAATCTTCTATATTTATTTTAATAATTTAACTGTGTGTGTGTGTTTAAAAAAATGAGATGTGAAATATTTTATTTGATATTTCATGGAATTGAAATAAGACCAATTTTGAGCAAAAAGTATTTGCAAAAGGATAGTGTGTTAACATTTTTTATCATGAAAAATATTTGATAGCAGAATAAAATAGTCAACTGTTAAAATACAATATTATGGAATATAAATAGTATAGGACGATATGAAAAAAAATATTTATGTTCATAGCTCCTTACATTATTTATAAAATGTCATATTATCCTAAAGATAGGAATGTTCTAAAATAGCATAGAAAATATATGGATATTTGTGCACTAATACAAATATAATAAATAATAAAGACTTCTAGCTGTTAAGTATTAGCAAATAATATTTGGTCTTAATATTTTCTTAGAATAGAAGTATTGAATAATTTTAATTTAGAGTTTATACCATTGGAACACAAATTCATCCTCAAAGTTATGTAGTAGGTATAATTTTAAAGGAAATAATAATACAAATTATTAATGATTTGTAGTGTTATAGTATGAATGATGAATTAAAAGGTTTTTAGGATATTATATTATTTGATTATAAAGAATTTTAAAGTCATATTACTGATGGAAACTATTACTGAATGAAGTAAAGATAAAATGGTTAATCTTTATTTATACCAAAACTTTAACAACAATGGTTGGCAAGTTATACAAAAGCTGTAAAAATGTAAAAAAGACATAACCATACTTTGTACTAAATTGTTGATAAAATATTAGATGAGAGTATTCTTTACTAGTTATGATACATATGGCATGTTAATCATTGGGAATACAACAAATAAAGCAATATGAGTTTATAAAGGAGATGTAAACAAAATAATGAGCAAGTATTTTTTCTTATTTAATATAAATACTGATAAGGTATTCATAATTTGTAATGAGTTAGTACTATATAAAAAGGGGAGAAGGAAAAGAATAGACCTTTGTATATTTTTGAATAGAAATAATTTATTATATGAATTTCATCTAGCAGTAGAATATTTGTTGTTAGTCTTGTTCTAATTTTTTTGGTGGTAGGAAGGGAATATTGTGCCAATCAAAATTTGATGTAGTTTTAGTATGGGATGTCAAGTAAAAAAATTTTCATTACTTTTGTATTAACTTAAGAGTATTGAAAAAGATATATTGGATACTATTATCTAATGCAATATAATTTGAACTAAAGCAATGTAATTAAATCATACTTTTACCAGATGCTTAGCTTTAACTATATCACAGTAATATATTTGTTAATAAATTTTCCTATATATTAGTATATGGGTTTTAAAATGAAAAACAAATTTTAATAACTCACAGCACTACAAAAAAAAGGGTTTTATATGAAATAATTAGTATGTTTTCATCTATCTTAAATATTTTTAGAGTACTTGAGCATATATTGGACATGCTATGCATTTTCACATTCATATCAATCCACTGATACTTTGTAATCTTGTGATCTGACCAAAATAACATGTATATGGATCTTGTACATGATATTTTCACAAGATTTGCAAAAAAGTAATGTGTGCATAAATTTGTATATGATATTTTTGCAAGATTTACAAGATTATCCAGTTGAATATGTGTGTGAAAACATGTAGCAAGTCTAAGACATGTTCCATGTTGCAGGACTAAAAATAGCACTTTCACACAACTAAAAGTATACAATATGGAGCAGAATTATATTTGACTTTCACATGAAAAAGTATAAAATGTATAAATGGAATAGAATTTAAATTTATAACAATAATAAAGATATATGAATTTGAGCAAGAAATCGATATTTAAAAAAACATTTAAAAAAAATTGCTTTGCCACACACAAAAACTTTAAAATTTATAATAATAGCAAATCAATATTAACAAAAGAACATTTTAAAAAATATTGATTTGCCATCCAGAAAAATATATACAACATTCACATAATAGCACTAAAGATATGAATTTCATGTAAAAAAAGCTGATCCTAAAAATATGTAAAATATGAAATGCCATTACTCTAATACCTAAATGTTACTTTAAATATAGACGAAACAATCATTAAAGTATTACTTTTTTTAATATTATTTACAAAAAAACATAAAATATCCACATATGTGACTTACTGTCTAATATATAACAGGAATTTTTGCATTGAAACAAGCAATTTCGTATTTACATTTTTGACACAAAATGAAAATCTCAACTAAAATTTTTCTCTCAAAATGGAGTTTTACTGAAAATATGATTGTGCAGTTTATCGGTTAAATAAGATTTTCCACAGAAATGCTAATAAACATTTTTTTAAAAAAACTGAAAAAAATTCACAAAAATAAAGAAATATAAATTACAACACTTCTATTAACATTTCATTCTGGCAGGAAAAAAATTTTTTTATGTTGTTCAGAATGCAAATGAATGCATTGTCATTTTTTGTGTAATGTATGCAACACATAAATTTGATGTTGCCTTGATATCCCTTACTGCCACTTATTTTGATACCATATAGTCTCCCAATGTTTTGTGTGTGAACCCCAGTTGCTGGATTCATGAAGTTTATATCTACAGTGCATTCGAAAATGATCATAACCAGCATTAGAAAGTTATTAAAAGAAAATCAAAAGGACAAAAATGAACACTATATATTCTTACATACTTAAAAGCAAATAAATTTTGAAGTAGAAATAATGTAGAAATACTTAGATGAAGCAAAAATACAATTGAAATGAATGCTGTTGTCAGAAAGAAATCTGGACAATAATTTAAAATGTTGATTTATATATATATATAAGATGTTTTGATAAAAAAAACACATTTCCACATGAGATTGGATAAACATTGCAGGGTTTATTTCATTTAAATTTGATGTGATTGCAATATTACACATTTATTGCAGATGTGAAAATGCATACCATCTCCCCTATGTTGCAGGACTAGTACTCAAGGTTACAAGGGGATATTTTTTTCAGACATCTAATAATTATTATTAGCTAAGTAGTACATTGTACAGGCTTAAACCTGCATTTATATATGTAATATATTCAGGATTCAAACTCAGACTTTCACACGAACCACAACTTTCAGTGCCATCTCATATTGCTGATCTATCTGATCACACACATGTTGAAAAGATAAATAATCACCAATATATGTATTTCATGCTAAACCAGAAATTATCAGTTGGTCTAGATTACTATCCTCATATATATATAATCAGTGCTCAGCTTTATATTACGTATATTGGTGATTATTTATATTTTCAACATGTGTGTGATCAGATGGGTCAGCAATATGAGGTGGCACTGAGAGTTGTGGTTCGTGCATATATTAGCTAAGTAGTAAATTTTACATGTTAATTTATCAATTGATTTGGTAGTATACTTCTTGTTAGTTCTACATCACTAATAGAGAAGATATTTCATTATTGTGGATAGTGAGATTTGTTTCACTTTAACTAATGAGCAAAAATTTCTTAAATATTTTTCTCAACAAAAAAAAAGTGAAAAAAGTACTTGCTATTTAATCAGTCATTGGTGATGATACTTTTATTGGTTTTTCGTTAATACTATTCTTCACTAAAAATTGCTGAATAAAAATTTAATGATAGATAATTGGATTATTGTGATACTAGATCTTGAAAAAATATGTTGGTTATATAGACAAATTTCATGTTCAACCTGAATTTCAACTCCCGATTATGAGTACAAAATGAGTGCATTAATCTCATTACACAATAAGCTCTACTTAAATGTAATTGTTAATATAAAATATTTTTACATTTTCAGTCAAAAATCTTTAAAAAAATCTGTTATGTGTGTGTGTGTAGACATATGCATAAAAATTTTGAATACATAAAATTATAAATTTTTGATAAGCTTAAATTTATTTTTTTAATAATTAATAAAGTTTAATTTGTTTCTCCAGGAATGCATGAACTTTAAATATTTTTATAAATTTTCTAATCAAGTTTTTGTTATTATTATCATTTATTAATATTTTAAAATATTCTAAAAAAATTTTCTTAGTTTGAATTAGTTTTATTGAAAGATGCAGAGGGGTGGGGTAAAAGACAAATAGTATCATCTATACAATCCATTGATTTCTTTCAGGAGTTTCAAGAAATTTAGAATTGTTGAATTATACATTGATAAAAGTATATAATTAGTAATATATAGTTACATCAAGTTTTTGAAACTGAAGATTAGAATGCTTATTTGTATTAATCCGGAAGAAACATAAAAGTTTTTTAAGTAATATATAAAAAGGCCTGCAGAAAATAAAGACAAGAAATAAGAGAGTATTAATAACGGATAGTTTAGAATAATAAAATACAAGTAATTGTAAGCATACATAATATATTAATTAACTGTTAAAAGGGGTGAATTTTAAATATACATAAATCAAAAACCGAATATGTGGTTGCAAAGAAAAAAAAAATACAAATTATAAAATCTTACTTAATCGTTATTTAAAATTTGTAAAAAAATTTAGAAAAATAGAAAGAGAATGAAGTATACAATTTTGGAGCTTATGAAACAATAAAAAGATAATAATTTATTTATTTATTTAGCTTAAGGATTTTTAGGCAGCTAAGAATTAACAAATATAAATTCATCTGCAGAAATTTCAATCAGAATTTTAATTTAGTAGTAGATTTATTAAATCCTTCGATGTTGCCATTGTGCATAAATATGTACGATTCGTGGTTTAATTTTACTACATTATATAAGTGAGAGACTGTTATATTTCATGTCGGAAATCAGATAAGTGCAATGAGTGGTCCTGAAAGTATTGATGGACTCCAGTAACACCTATGAAAATCAAATGCAGCTGAAAAAAAGAGTCACCTCAAGAAAATATAGTTGGTCAAACCAATAATATTTATCATAGTAATATTTAAATGTAAATTCAAAAATCTAATGGGAGCTCTTATTTTCAACAAAAGTACAATAATTCAGTAGGAAAATATATGAAAATGTTAACAAAGTTATCTTCACAATATTTGTACAAAAAAAAAATTACAAAGTAGTTTTAAAAGAGCTTTTTTTTTAAATTTAATTCATTTAACTTTTAATAGCCGAGACAGATAAGACAGGCTACTGTCCGTCCTTACCCATAAATAATATGAGGTTGTGCTTTAGTCTATTGCTGCAGACATGTATATTCAGTTTATGAGATTTTTTTTTGTACTTTGTATAAAAATTTAAACATGCTATCTTAATTGAATTAAGTGTAAGACTAAGTTTTAAAACAGATTTTTAAAACTTTTTATAGCTTTTTTGACTGTTCTACTTCTGAAAACAATCATTTTTCTCAAGTCAAAGTCATATTATTCAAAACGATAAGTTTTAGGCATTCTGTTACTGGTAGATGACTGATGAATAAATTATAAAGTAAAAGAGAGTTACTCTTTATGAGAAACATTAAGTAATCAAGCAAAGTATACAAGGGGAAAATAAGAAAAAAAAATATTTTTTTTTAAATAGAAGTGTATGAAATTGTGAGGTGAAAAGATACTCAGAATATGGCAGAAGACAAAAAAGAATTGAAAGAGAGCATGAAAACATTAGTGAAAAGGTTATTATATGAAGCAATAAATAAATTCAAAGAATATATGAAGAAAGAAATAAGAGGGTTCAAAGAAGAAATAAAAAAAAGTGGTAGAGATGATTAGGGAAGTGAAAACCGAGTCAAGGAAAGAGATAAAAGAAATGAAAGAAAAGTTAATATAGGTGGTAGATGAAAAAATTAAAAAAGACACAGAGTAAAGCAATAGAGGTTGGATCTGATAAACAGGAGGGTCAGAAAATAAAACCTCTAGAAAATAGAGAAAAAATGCTGAATGCTAAAAATTCTTTTCTGAAATTGAAAATCTTCTATGGGCAGGATGGGGAGTCACCAATGGAACAGCTAAATAATCTCAAGAAGTATTTCACGATAAACCCAATGTCAGAGGATATTAAATTAACTGTAGCAGTTAGCCATTTACAAGGAATGGCATAGGTTTGGTGGAAGACTCTCTTCATGAGACTAAATAGCTTTGTGCAGTATCATCGGATGTTAAAGAAATGTTATTGGAATGAAAACCACCAAGAGAGAATTAAGAGTAAAGTGGCTCAAGAAAATGTAGTACAGGGCAGTGTTATGTGCCATTTTTCTGGAAACAACCAGCACAACTATGAGTCTTAATTAAGTGTAAGTTGACAGAAAAGCAGATTATAAAAATTATGCAGTAAAATTTCCCTAATCCAGTAGGGCACCTACTGATAAGCACCAGATTAAAGATGATCAAGTGGATAACTACTTAATGTGTTTGAGAACAACAAGGCTAGTGGGGAAGAAATGAACCCCAGGTACATAAACAAAATAGCAAGTCATAAAAATCAAGTACAACTGAACACTATGGTGTTGACCAATAATCTGGAAAATCAAAGAATGGGTAACTATGACTAAAAAAGAGAAAGGAAATCAAGCAAGATATCCATCCTCTGGAGAAAAGTTCAGCAGTCAAGATAAGTATGATGGGGCAGATCTTAATACACAGTAAAGATATTGGTGTGAGCAGCATAGAAAATCAGATAGATCACCACAGCTTCAACTAGGTTATACATACCCAAACAGATAGTGGTAGACAGTCAAACAAATGGTCCCAAACCCTGAAGACCTCAGAAAAAAATTAACGGTAAATGAGATAGGATAACAATTGTGTGATTGTTTACTTAGTAGTGGAATGTTGGTTTACAGTGAACTGTGGGTATCAGTGTGATTGGTGGAGAGAATGTGATAGTAAGGGATAATAATAACCCTGAAATTCATGCATTATATATAGTATGCAAAGACCATCCTTGTGTGCCTGTCAGTCTTATAGAAGCAGTATCCCAAGAAAAGAGGATGACAAACCAAGTGCTCTGAGCCATAATTCTCAAAAGAATGAGCAACACTCTGCATGCTTAAACTTGGACTCTTTGTTGAACTTTATGGAAATGTATATGCATACTGTGAGCATGGAAGAAATACTTGTGTAATGCATTATGTAAATCCCTTGAACATGCATTTCAATGTAATGATCTCGATTAGACAGTCAGTTTATATATATATATATATATATATATATATATATAACTTATATGATATATATATATATATATTTATATATATATATATATATAAACCCATCAGGTAAAAATAATTAATAGAGCTTGGAGAATAAAACAGTGTCATACCCCCATATTTTATTCTTGTCAACACTATTTTATTCTTGTCATTGATCACAGAGGTATTGTACTATATTTTATTCTAGCACACGTTACATTGGCAATTTAGAAGTTGAATTACTAAATTCCTAAAAAGATAATATTTTTATTTAAATATCTGATTCATTTAGTTTAGACAATGTTATTGTAAATTTATTAAATGCACATTGATTATGTAAGTAATATAAATTCTTTACAATGTGATTGTATAAACTTGTGTGTGTGTTAAAAGAAATCAAATAGAGAGAAAAGATATAAAGAGTATAATAAAACAAAAAGGGAAACTACTTAAAATCACAGCATTCCTTCGGTAATTAAAGACGATGACCCAAAAAAAAAGGAAGACATTGTGGGCTAAATTACATTAAATTTGGTCTAAATTAACAGGTGTCAACAGGAGTTGTGTAGAGAGACAAAAAAATCAGGACTATAAAAAGAAAAACACATAGTGTGTCAGGATTCTTAGATATTGTTCCTGAAATAAAGTAATTCAAAATAAATATTCAGCATTGAAGAAATTATGCAGAGCATGTCAAACTACTCTCACCCTGTTAAATGATACTAAGGTGTGTGAGTAGATTGCTGGTGTTGTTTTTGCATGATGTCATGAACTAGCACAAGTAAAGCTATCTCCTAGTAAATCTGAAACCATGGAGTTCTTATAGACTCCAAAAATACTGAACAGCAGATCCATCCCAAGATAAATCCATGCATGATAAATTCTATAATATTATATGTAAAGAGTTAAACTTACTGGTAAGAAACTTTATCCAAATTTCAGTGATCACTTTCTTTTGAATTCTAAGTGCTTTAAACTATCGTTTTGAGTCATATCAATTAAAATAAAATCTTATCAGTAGTTTTAATCCCTATTTATTTCTCATATTTTATTCTCTCAATAATAATATAAATATTTCATTATGTATCAATAAATTTAAATATAACTTACAGTGGTATTTAGTTGTTGATCATTAGCTGTCTAAATTCATTTAAAATTAAACATTATTATAATTTGATTAAATAAATTATTGATGCTGTACTTGAAAACACAGTTCTCCAGATATTCCAAGTAATTTTATGATTAAATAAATAGGTGGGATTTGGCCAGTGGATTCTTACATAGAATCCTGGCACCTTTTCAAATAAATTAAAAGCTGGTTATCTCCTCTCTATATTATTCAACTTTAATTAAGTTTAGCAGGTTGTGTGACCAAGAAAAATAACTACATTTGATAAAATTCACTGAAATTTTCTGATGAAAATTTATCAAATCGAACATAGTTTGGTCACTGATTTTAAAATAATTAACTCATAAAAATCCTAATTATACCATGGACATTACACTATTATAAAAAAAATGTTATTCAGACTGCATGAATTTCTAAATATCATGTATTAAATGACTAAAGTAGCTAAAAATGTTCTTATTTAATACTTTGGTTAGCTGATATTTTAATATATGAATAAAAAGACACTCTCAAAATTTATATTATAGTGTAATAGTTTTAAATATTAATTCTTATTAAGCACGATGTCAGCACATAATACTTATATAAGGCTAAAATCTTAGTACATGTGCCTGGAGTGCTTAATTTTAGCAAGAGAGACCTCTACAAATCATATCACAAGATTTGACATTATAAAGATAAGAGAGACCATTTTATCTCTAACCTATTTTCTTAATTATATAGGCAAATCTAAAGCATTTTGATTTGGGAGCATGAAGCTAATAAATTCTTCACTGATTAAGTCCACTATTTCTATTAAACATTAACATTCACAAAATCTTTTGATTTACAATGAGTCAATATTCAGATATTAAATTTAGAAATATTTTGAATCAATTTAAAGTTGTAAATATTAATTCTTATTAAGCACAGTGTCAGCATGTAATACTTATATAAGGCTAAAACCTTAGTACATGTGCCTTGAGTGCTTAATTGTTTAATAGAAATAATGGACTTAATCAGTGAATAATTTATTAGCTTCATGCTCCCAAATCAAAATGCTTTAGATTTGTCTATATAATTAAGAAAAATAGGTTAGAGATAACAGGGTCCCTCTTATCTTTATAAAATCGAATCTTGCATTATGATTTGTAGAAATCTCTCTTGCTAAAATTAAGCCACTCAAGGCACATGTACTAAGGTTTTAGCCTTATGAAATACTTTTACTAAAATAATCATAAAATGCAATTTAATTAAAATACAAATTTATTTAATATAAAAATTTATTAATAATAAGCAATAATAACAAAAATAAAATTATTCCTTGTTTAATAATTTAATCCTGAATCAATAATCATTTATTCATTGTATCTATTATATGGTTTTATGAAGGTAACAACATGTGCTGTGATCGATGCACTAAGAAAATTTTAAAAAAGAATATTATACTAGCATAAATATTGCCTAATAAATACTTTTAAAAATATTTTTTAAAAATTCAATAAGTTTATTTTTTATATATATAATATTAAGCATAAGCTTAATAATTTACATGCATAAATTATTATAATACAAATATTTATTAAATGTATAATATCATCCAGATTACATAAATATTTATACAGAAAACCTATTACTTTTTAAAGATATATGTGAAGAAAACAAACAAATATACTTTCATTTGTATAAACTAATATTATATATATATATATATATATATATATATATATATATATATATATATATATAATTTTAATTTATAGCATATCATCATTTATTATATAACATAACTTTTTCTTTATTGTAATATTATATTTTTCTGTACTCTAAACAAACACATACTTTCTAAAAAATAAAGGATGAGAAAAAAGTATAGTCTACTTACACTGAAATAATATTTATTAGATACATCAAACTTTTATCATTAATTTATATACTTTTTTACAAATACACATAAAATAATAATAAGTTTTGTCAAAAGTCACACAATGTTTCATATAGTACTTGGATAAATGTTGTGTTTAAGTCCTGGTAAGTCCCAATTTAATATTTTTCAAAAAATATTTTATTGACTTTGAGGACATTTCCAATTTTAAATGAAGCATTTCATAATAATAATACCATGACATTAATATTGCTTTCTTTAATAACAATAACATTTATCAATACATATTCCATGAGTTCAATTGTAGCATGTAAATTATATTCCACAATGGGATTATTTTTATCTGATGTTATGTAGATATTCAAAAGACAATGGAGTCTTTTGGGTAATTGTTTATTATATTAGTTTGCTATGTTTATAATTAAAACTTTGAAGAATATTATTAATATTCATAGCGATAAACTTTACATAGTTTATCTATTGAGGCAAAAATTGAGAGACAGTACTTTAATTAAGATCACAGGGGTTTAAATAGTATTTTCCTGGTGATGTGATATTTATGTGTTTATATTAGATAATATTTCTATGGTACAACTCAAGTTCTGGTGATCTACATAGTATCCACTGAATAAAAAAGTTATTGGAAATACATCAGTGTTCTGCATGTTAAAATATTTTCTTCATTTTATAATAATAATTATTACAATACGTGTTTGGAACAATAAATATATCTATATAAATTTACAAATCAAAAACATAAAATGCATTTCAAAATCATATAAAATCATACTTTAAATTAACTATACTCATTTCTTTTATTTATCTCTCTTATATACTTTATTCAACATTTTTTAAAATATCCATTTTAAATGAATTAAGTATTTTAAAGTAATCGGGTTTAAATATGTATAATTCAATATGTTCTAGTCATATTAACACATAATTTTTTTTAGTATCTTGTTTGTTTATGTTTACATAATTTATTTTTCAAATGAATACAGTAAATAAAATATCAGCAAATGAATTCTTGAATACATAATTTACATTATTATTACTAAATATTTGAAAACCAGGCACTCTTCACAAACCTGGGAGCTTAAATGTAAGTATAAAGGATTTGAACTCAGATTTTCAGGCACCCTTCAACTACACTATCTTATACAACTGATACACATGACCACACACATGTAGATAAATTAATAATCACCAATATATGTATTTCATGCTAAACCAGCACTCATCAGTTGGTCCAGACTATCATCTCTCACACACATATATATATATAATCAATGCTCAGTTTATATTAAGATAGCAAATATTCATACTTTAATGGACAGGCTTCAATCCACTGCAACCTCCAACTTTTCAGCCATCCATATCATTGAAAATCTGATGATGAAAACTCAAATCTCATGCTGATGCTAATATTATTGCTAATATTATTAGGCCCAAGAGCATAAATGAAAGATGTGAATTAAAGAAGATTAACAACATTTGGAAGAAGCTATTGGAAGAGAAAATAAATTTTAAAACTTCTCAACCAATAAATGAGGAGAAAGAAAACAATAAAAACGATTTTAAATCTCACGCGCATTCTTATTATAATTTGAGAAAGAGAATGCTCTGAGGAAATACTTGATATTTGTACTGAAACGTCAGCGTTTAGCTTTTTTTAACTACACAGAATATCCCACAAATAATAATAATAATATGACATATATATATATATATATTCATTATTAACTCTATTCCATCGTCTCAAGAAAACAATATTAATTTTAAAGTTTTGACATGAAATGAATTTGATACATCAAGCTTCTTTGCAAATAAGTACATCATTTTATATTAAGATGTGTTGTCAAAACTACTTTTAATAATGGTAAATTATTTTGACCTTTTTAAAATTAATTTAGATTTAAAATAAAAGAAATAAGCTAACAAAATTTATATATATAACACCACCATGTTTAAATTCAGGTTATAAAAGTACAATACATATATTGTTTTGATGAATAATTTTTTTTATTATAAAATATCTTATTTTGATTGTATTTACCTTTCTGTAGTTGTATTTTTCCACTAGAGAAAAGCTATCATTTTTCTTTTTTAGTTCCAAATAAAATAAAAATTAATAGTATTACAACTTTATATTTTTAACAACAAAAGTTTAAAAAGAATAATATAATGTATAATAACAATCTTGAAAATAAATGAAAAAAGTAATAAACAGAAGATAATGGTCAATAGAATAGCCTCCCTTTAATGACTTCAATTAATGACAAATGAAAAAGTGTTTGAGATGAGGCAGTTTTAGTTTGGCATCATATAAATATTTTTTTTTTAAAAATTGTAAAAAAGGGATTACAATGAAATAAAACTACAGTGTGAACAATAAATAGTTAAAGGGAAATAAATATTAATAATTTTATAATAAAATAATGAGCATGTAAAAAATTAGACTGTAGATTCATTTACAATCTAATAAAAAACTATTCTGGAAATGCATAAAAATATTTTTAGTGTTGTTTGAAGAGATTATGTTTTTGCTTTATTGTATAATTTTTTACTAAAGATAACAGTTATATGATAATCACAAAAATTACTTTTAATGACTTTTACCTGTTAAACATGCACTGAAAAAAATTACAATGGCATTAATCAGTGCTACAAAAGCTTGCAGTAAAATCAGTAGAAAGTTTAATTATTCCTTATAGCCATAACTTCAAAAGTAATAGAGTAATTTCATTCTTTTCTTTTTCTGAATAGCAAGTTTTTTATAGATAAACTGCTAAATCATATACTATAGAAATATAAATATAATTTTATAATATCTAACTTTAAGCTACTAAAACATCACATGATTGAATTTTTATGCTTGCACAATCTGTTAAAACAGTAGCATCTAATGATTATTATAGTTTGCACTGGATGACATTACTGTATGGAAAGGGTTGCTACTTTTTTAATACCCAAATTTGTTATTTTCATAATAAGGTGGGAGACACAAAACATTGTTATATTATTCATGTAACTTAGTAATATAACAAAAATAATATCACATATTTGTCTTGTTAAAATTTGAGTTACTAATATATTGTCAATAATTCACACATGACACATGTTTTGAATGAATACTAGTAAGTTCATGAGGTGAGGCATATAGACATTGCACTGTGGTGTATATGATATTCATGATTGAATATTGCATACAATTTATCTCATATAGTTGAATAATTATAAATTATTTTAATAATTTATAATTATTTTAATTATATAAAGATATTTATTTGGATTTACCAATTGTTTAATTCATGATATTATTAAATAACAGTTTCCAGGTAAATTACCAGAGATCGCATTCATAATTTTTATTTGTTTGCATTTTTTTTTTAATATAGTCAGCCCATGACTTTGAAGTATTGACAAAATGCACTAGAACCATAAACAAAACTGCTACACCAGAATCTCAATTGTTTTCAAAAGAAGATATAAAAAAAAACAATCTCAATACCTTCGTGAACAGCACTGACAATGACAAAGATTAAACCCAGAAATCTGGTTTAATGAAATAAAATTATAAGTGAGAACAATTGGTGATATTTATAACAAGCAGAAAAAAAAATATTACATGAAGTTTATTTTGCAGCCTAAAAAATAAAAACAATTGAATGATTGAAATCCTGAACAATTACAAGTATAGATATTAAAAGTTCAAAATAAATTCAAAAAATTGAAAGAATCTAAAGTCTAACAAAAACTTTTTAATATATTAAATTTAGTTGACAAAATGCATAAAAATAGTAAAAACTATAGAGTTCACAATAATTATGTTAATGTTAATATCAGTAGAGAAATAAGATGATGTGAAGCCAAAAAGAAAGCACAGTTTTTCAATTTAAAAAATAATTATAACTACTTTTTTTTTTATTAAGGTAAAAAAAACACAGGTGACTGATTACCAGCTACATGACATTACAGTGTTCAATGTTACAAGGTAACAACAAAGTAACATACACTCGATAAAAAAACATATCCACAAAAGGGTTGTATAACCTTACTCAATATGTATCTATATATGGATGAGCACAGATCTGCACTGCCCAAAAACAATCCATCAAGGGAGTGCAGCAGCCCATCAGAACAGTAAAGGTGCTGAAAACTTTGACCCTGTACCATCCTGGCAGGTTTTCCAGAAGCGGCAATAATCGTCAACAGCCTGCACCCACAAACCAGACTCCCAATGACTGCCATCATCAACCCCTGCGAAAGAAATGAGGAGTGCAGACCTGTGCCCACCAATGCAACAGTTGGATTTATTGTAGTCTGGAATCAAGCCAGATTTACTTGCACACCATAAATACACACCATTTGTCCATATCACCTAGCACACTGAGGTCAATGGAGCTGAAAGTCTGTTTGTAATCAGTGGTTAATACAATTTTATTTATAATTATTTTATTTATTCTTGGCCGTCTTCTTTTCATTAAAATTGCACCGATAATTAAGACTAATTCATAGTAAAAAGAATTAGATTTTTTTTGCAGGTTAATCTCAAGATTTTGTTTGAATTTCTCTGTTCTTATTTATATTTAATTTAAAAATATCTTTTGTTACTATTTTGGAGCTTTGAAAAAGGAAAAACAATTATCACATGAGTTAGGCTCTATGATTTTCTAGCCTTCCATATTATATATACTCTGCCTATTGAAATTTAATTTTCTATTTTATTCAAGTCAAATAGCAACTGATTTTAAGGAAATAATTTTTCTCTTTGTTTGGGGGGATCTTATCCATTTATTTCAAATTTAGTTTTAATAAAAAAAAATATTTTTCTCAAAAAAGTTTTGATTTATTAAAACAATACAAAAATAATATTTTCGAAATATACATTTCTGATCATTTGTATATAAATATTTTATTTTCACTTTTTTAAAAAAAATATGTTACGAGCATTATTTACTGATTAAATATAATTTTCCTCATTAAATTTATTATTGTTGAGAATATTTACAGTTGTTATAAAAATATAGTCTTTTAATGCCACAAGCATATTTTAACTGTCAAACACATATGCATTTATATCCTATATCATTAGCAAGAATAATTTCAAAATAAAATATTTAACTAAAATTATTGATTTTTTTTTTTTTAATGTGCATATGGCTGAATATGTATTTATGTTTTGGGATTGTATTTTAGTAGAGCTAAAAGTTAATGAATTTACTTTCCAAACATGAATTAAATGAACCCTGTTTGCTTTATTTTATTTCATTTTTTTATAACTATTAATCTCATTTTTTTTCATCACAATATATAATCATGGATATACTAGCTAATAAATTATTATATTGTACATATATGTGAATTCTGTGTTGTGTATAGAATTAATTTTGTAAGTATATTTGTTGTGAGTTGAATGCACTACATCTTATAAGAATGCATTTGCTTTTGTAACAGAATCTTTTGTGAAAGGAAAACACAAATACTTTGCAGCAGTAGGATTTTGCTTCTATTATTACCTGCAATTTTGAATTTCTTTCAGCGTACCTTTAAAAAAAGACAATAAATGATTCATATTGCTTGTAGTGTATATTCACATTACTTGCTTTATCAAATTATAATCAAAATACTCATATAATTTAAGGAATGCTTAATCCTACTAATCTCAAATAATAGAGAACATTTATTTTTTTATTATATAGCCAAAAGATACACAAATATTTGGGTCATAAGTAGACTTTTATAAAAAATAACTTATTTAATTATGTAATTAGTTTCATAATTGATGACTTTATGAAGTTCTTATGTTTATTAACTTGTGCATTTTAGCACCAAGGAAAAAATGAGAGGCATGAAAGTTAAAAATTCACAGATCAAAAATCAATCTTTACTTTAGGTATTTAAATATCACATGACCTCACAGGTAACTAACCATACAATGATTTTTATATGTTCATTTTATTTTTTTAACTTTTATGGAAGTTTTGTACTAAATTTTAAAACAACATCTGCATTAATGTACTTCTATTTATTTTATAATGTTGTTATGAAGTTTTTATTTGAAAATTGATATGTTACCACTCAAAAAATATTTCATTAAAATATTGTCAAAATCAATCCAAATAAGACATTTGATATTTTTGAAACTATTCAGCAATATTTCTTTTACTATTAACAATATATTATAAACAAAATGCTTAATATTATCTACTTCAATGTTATTTTAATATTTCTCTATAAATATAGCAATATGCACTAATTGGGTAGTAATGATTTAAAAGGTTTTTTAATCTTAATCTCTAGATAAGAATAATTGTGTACTCATTTTATTTAATAATTTATATCATTATCTACAAACCAGACATTAATCATTATACTGAAAAAAATGTATTTCTATTTAGGCATTCATATTTTGAAGAACCAGTTGTTTTAATGGAATAATAAAACTGGAATAAAAATCAATCAAAAAGCCAATACTTTTTTACATTTACCCAGAATTCTCTTTTAAAGCACATGGGATCAAATTTGTTTATGTCAATGAATGATTTAATTCACTCTCAAAATACATAGTGCTTAAAAATGTTGGCTAGCAATGAAGTGTATAAATTTTATTATTACAATAATGGTATATAATTCAGCTGCTGAACTCATCCAATAGTCAATCACATGATTCTAAGAGGTCACACATAATGTTAGTAAAAACACAAATATAAGTCTTTTCAAGTAAATTAAAATTTTCTCTTATGAAAGAAATGTAAGACATGAGCAAATAATATTCTGTGGTTATTTTTTTTTTTTGCTATTTAGTTTATAATTGCGTACATTCTAGTGAAAAGTTAATTACAATATTAACATAAATGTTTTACTTTTTTTATTATAATTAGAGTTTAATTAATTATATCGTTTTAATCTAGTTTACATTTAAATTTAAAACTCATATTCTTACATAAAAGTGTTATATTATTCTGACTTAACCTCTTTATTCCTAAGTTTAAATTCTGAATTTGTTTTTTGTTAACTTTTGTTTTATCGACTGATTCATTTTTAAACTTTTATTTGTTTCTATTTTGCTAAATTTTTTAATTAAATAAATAAATAATGAAAAGCAAAATGATTACCAGCCATTGTTTATCTTCAGTTTTCTAATTAAACAAAAGAACAATGACTGTCTTTATTACAAATTAATTTTTGAATTCAATATAGCAAATTAAAGGTCAAACACAAAGAGAAAGATAAACACTAAATATTAATATAGCAATCAATATTTTCATTTTTATCCTAACTCACTAATTTATATATTTATATATAGCTATAGGGCATTTCAAATATATATGAATATTTTTTTGTATAACTAAAAAAAGGCTTCAATCTAAAAACAACTATGGAAGCCCTTTCAGCCCAGCTTTCTGAACACAAGTGAAAAAATGATTGACACCATATAATACAATTTATAGTAATCAGATAACTGATACACAGGATTAATATATACCATGTGTCTATATATGTAATATAGGGTATATGAGCACAGACTTTCACATGACCCACCACTCTCCACTCTATCTAATAACACTGATACACTCAAGCACATATATGCTGAAAAGATAAATAATCACCAATATACGTATTTCATGCTAAACCAGCAATCATCAGTAGGTCCACTTATAGTATATATGTGTGGGAGATGATAATCTGGACCTACTGATGATTGCTGTTTTAGCATGAAATACCAGTATTGGTGATTATTTATCTTTTCAGCATATATGTGCTTGAGTGTATCAGTGTTATTAGATAGAGTGGAGAGTGGTAGGTCATGTGAAAGTCTGTGCTCATATACCCTATATTACATATATAGACACATGGTATATATTAATCCTGTGTATCATTTATTACAATGTAAAGATGTCTGCCCATCCTTGCATATGTATTTAATGGATTATGTCCTGTATCTGATGGGTTCAGATTGACCTTGGGTCAACATGGGTGTGACAAGAATCTCTGCCTTAGGGTGGCCTTCGAGCATTCCATCATCAGATTTTCAATTGGATGGATGGTTGAGGAGTTGGAGTGTGTAGTAGATTGGAGCCAGTCCATTAAAGTATGAAGATTGTCTATCTTAATATATATCTGAGCACTTATAGTATATATGTGTGGGAGATGATAATCTGGACCTACTGATGATTGCTGGTTTAGCATGAAATACGTATATTGGTGATTATTTATTTTTTCAGCATATATGTGCTTGAGTGTATCAGTGATATTAGATAGAGTGGAGAGTGGTGGGTCATGTGAAAGTAATCAGATATAAAAAAAAAAACAGATAACATATTTTATATACTGTATTTAATTTTAAAAAGTTGCTCTTTATCTTCATTTAAAGATAAGTGCACATATATTATTTCAATTGAAATTTTCATAACCATTTCAATTGCAACTTTTTTAAATGAAATATCAATGTTTCATAGTTATAAGAAAAAGTAAATAAAGTGCATGCATTATGTGTAAACGTTTTTAGCATAAATGTCAGTTGTGTATATAATCTTACTAACTTCAGTTTAAACCCTTATTATTAGTTTTTTTATTTCTACCATCCTGTGTATTTAATTGATTCAGTTAGTCTGACTTCACTAAACATCACATGATCACTATTTCTTATGCTAGCACATAACTGTTATTAAAACAGGAAAAACTCTCCAACTCTCCATACAGTAGTGCCACTCAGTGACTTCCAGAGTAATCAATGGATGTCAGACCCATATGACTATATAAGCTGTTGAGCTTTGATTGAAAATATTATAGTGTTTTTAATTTTATTCTCATAGTTTTTTAGTTAAGTAGAGATAAAGGGTTGCATTAGATCGTAAGATCTAGGTGCAGTGCTCTCAGATTCAAAGCTCCTTGCTGATGAAGGCCACAAGACAGAAACTAGTCTAGGGATATTGGATGAGCAGGCACTAGATAGGGATTTTATGCACAAGCCTTCTTGCATCCATTGATTACTCTGATTGGCACTGAGTGACACTACTGTATGGAGAGTTTTTTCTGTTTTAGTCAGAATTCCTTATACTTTTAATCCTAATTCTATTTAGTAAATATAAATTACCATAATTAAAAATAATTTCTCTTTTCATAGATTCGAGAACTATTTACCATTTTTCCAAACCTAATATATGACAAACAGAATAATCCTATCAATTTTTAAGGCTACTGCTGACTGCAATCTTTATTAACTGATTTTGCTATTTCCAATTAACAATAGGCATAGAAATGCAAATGTTAGTTTTGAAACAAATTTATTATGTTATATAACTAAATAGAAAAAAATCAATCATCTATTTTTTTTTAACTGACTCTAAAAATTGGTAAACAATTACAGGATTTTTAATATTCATCTGTCAATGTTTACCCATCTCATTTTAACAATCACTTTTTTAAATTGTCCATTTTAGAAATATGTCCAACCCAAATCAATTTTTGTTTGTATTTATATTAATATTTAGTGTTTAACTTTCTTTTTGTATTTGATCTTCAATTTTCTATATTAAATTCAGAAAATCTTATTCATACAACTTACTTTCTTCATTTTTCTCTCCAATTTGTATTCAAAAATATTTCATTTGTCCATCTATTTTTCTATTCATCTGTGTTTAAAGCTAAAATTCTTTACCTTTATTTTTAACTTATTTTTTAGTTTCTGGAAGGCTTTGATTATAAAAATTTTGATTAAAATTCATAATTATATACATATTGTTATTTAATACAATTTATCCACTACTTTGAACACTTTTTAGCAATAAGCTTTTATTGATCTATATTCATGCACAATATTATGTTTTGACTGTTCTGCAGTCTTCTTCAGAGCCACTAAAAATGATTCTGTAGAAGACTGCAGAACAGTCAATATGTAAGATTGTGCATGAATATATGTCAATAATGTTTTTTCTGAAAGTTTGTGATGATGGTGTTCTAGTTGTAGTTTTATATTGGACTATTTTCATCATCTAATATGAGTATTGAATGTCTTTAGAAAAATTTAACTTTATTTAAATGTTCCAAATACATTCAACTGTTAATAATGGCACATTAGAGCATTACTTGAAAATTTAATAATCAATAATCTAAAGATCCAGATTCAAGTCCCATGCTAGTACTGTTACTGGTCAGGCCAGCAACACCAGAAGAAGAGGAAAGAATAATACCTCTCAAAATATTGTGCATATACTAACCTGTTTGATATGCTATTATTGACAGTTGAATGTATTAGGCATATTTAAATAAAGTTAAATTTTTTAAAGACATTCAATACGCATATTAGATAATAGAAATAGTCCAATATAAAAATACAAATAGGTCAATAAATTACTAAAAAGTGATAAATTGTATTTATATAAGATATTACAGCAAAAAAAGAAAGTAGTGAATTTACTAATAATTCTATTACCTAAGTATTGACTGATTTTAATATATATATATATATATATATATATATATATATATATATATATATATTACATTTAATGTTTTCACAATTATGTAATGTAAATAAAATAGTTTTTGGTTTAAGTGTGTATTACTTTTGATTACTTCACAACATTTCAATGAAATAGCATCAACCATGATCAAGGTTAAGTAGTTAAAAAAAATGTTAGTTCTCAAATAGTAATGAGGTTGAGTGATTTAAGATCTAATGGTTTTTTTTAAAAAAACTTAACCTTGACAATGGTAGATGCTATTTCATCTAAATGTTGGGAAGTAATCAAAAGTGATATACGGATTAACCCAAAAACTATATATATATATATATTTGGTTTTAAGATAGTATCATCTTATCATCTTTTTTTTTATATATATTATATATATATATATATATATATATATATATATATATATATATATTGTAACCTAATTAAAGTAGCTCAACAGTGTAGAAATATTATTAAAGAGAAATATTGCAACTATTTGAAGAGATATTCAATTGTATATTAAAATATCATTGGACTTGTCAAAATTTAAATATTATTAAAGTCTCAAATATTCCAATATTCATGGTAACTTAATAAAGATGATCAGACGATCCAAATGTATTAAATAATTAAGAAACGATTCAAATATAAATATTTAGCTTAATAAACGAAAAGCATTGTAGCTTAAATTAAATTATGAGAAGAATACCTGAGTAGTGGCTATTAAACAAAAAGATCAGACTAAGTTATCAATCATATTAAGGTCATTGGATTAAATGAAACATACTTCTATAATTAGATTTCTCAAGATATCACAATATCAATAATTATAAACAAATTATTAATAACAACTATTATAACTCAGGTATATGGAAATCACGTGAGGTGAGTACACTAGTAACTCAATAAAATATCTTCCCAGGTATACAGACAGTAGATTTTATCCACTTTCATTTCTTGGTTTGATGTTAAGTGCATATCCAAACAAATACCAAGTGAATATGGTCTAGCAGGGCGCCCCTAGATTATTTGAATCTAGACACAGTTATATCTAATAACCTTTCACATGTACCGGGTTTGAATCCCTTTTGGTACCTTATTTCTTTCAAAATGTATGATTTTGATTTTTAGAGCCATACCACTGTATGCACTAATATCTAAGTAAACATAAAACATCTTTAAACTAAAGTGGAATTCATTAGACACAAATCATTTTTCAGATCTTAGCATAACGAATGTGTTTCAATATTTTTTTATAAGTTTTACTAGCTCAGATTACTATTAATTTAGGATGGCAATTCACTCATCCTTGCATGAAATAGATGATGGAATGGTGGTTATAATATTACTAAGAAATCACTAAATATTATGAAATCAATATTTATTTATGGCCTTTGAACATTTAAACAGCTCATTAATTAAAACGTGATGATGACGATGATGATAATGATAACGATAATGACAATGGTTTCAACCACAGCTTTAGGACTAAGCCTAAACATAAAACCTAATTTTTATAAAGAAATTCATAATTATTGTTAATCTTAGCATATTTAATCATATCTTAAACAACTAATATTCAACCATTGTTGATGAATGATCACACTTACTAAAGACAACTCTTAATGAACTATATATGCCTCATTTAATAACATAAACTAATATTTATTACTGCATTTCTAACATATACATAAAAATTTCTATATTTACATGAAAATTTATATTAACAATAACAACAATAATCCTAATCGACTGTTTTAAAATCATAACATTAAATTTTCAATTCTTCCCTCTTTCCCATAAATGTATTTCAAAAGTATATTGTATTAAATTGGGTAACTGATTTGTTAACATGTTCCATCCACAAAAAAAGTATTTCATAAAACAAAATCTCCACTCATTGGCACACATACATTATAATCTAACATGTAAGCAGAATGACAAAATAACTGTTAGTAAAATTGGAAAGAGCAAGTTTTAGAAACAAGTTTTAAATTATTTTCTCCCCCTCTCTTCTACCTCTGAAATGCTATACTTTAACTTGAAACAAAATAATCTAATATTTTAATACTACTTATTACTTCACATTCACTCGCAATTATACACATATAAAAATATTATTATGTATGTGCGTGTTTTATCCCATAATAACAACATATTATTTAAAACCAAAATAATAATACAAAAATTATTTTACACATTAATATTTCATAACTGTAAATTAATAAACAAATAATTTTGATACATTCAAAATCATTTATGAAGCTCAAAGTTATTATTAGTAAGACATTCTTGTTTTTAATTGATCTGAATAGTCTTTAAAAGTTCTTTAAATAAAATATACCACTTTATTGCTAAAAGTTTATTAAGACTCTGATATCATAAAGAAAATAGATATAAAAAGTCATATTACCGATCCTTTGTTTTGTGGTGAACTTCCAAGGGTTCAAACTTGTCTTGTATAATGACTATATTTCTGCAGCTACCATTTCCATTTTATGTTGGAACAATCTCTTTCTTGAGGTGTATAACTATTTGATGATGATGATTCTATTGAGGTTATTTGCTTTAGTGGACAATTTGGAAATCATTATATTAATTTTTCTTCTCTTCCTGTCAAGCATGATTCTTTTAATGGATGAAATACAGCAGTTGTTTTCACGTTTATAAATTTCCTGGGTTTTAAACTCAGTTGCTGGAACAAGTAATTGGACTTGATGATTAATATTTATCAGTAGATTAATTCATCTTTCTGATCTTCGAATGCATGTGAATGTTTTCTTCTTTCCAGCTAGAAACATCTTATTTCTCTGGTCAGTTGAAAGGTGTAGAATATTATTTTTCAGACAAGACATCTTTTCTTTTCTGTATGATCTGCAGCTCCATGATGGTCAAGTCTTGATGGGACACATATATAATTTTTCTACCCCATCATTTCTTATATTTTCAGCATTCAAAACTTCATAAAAAAATGATTTAAAAAAAAACATCTAGCAGAACTAAAATGTTTGTCTGCTTTAGTTTCAATAATTTTTTTTAAAAAAAGTCTCTCTCACAACATATTATAATAACAATAATCTAATCTAATAGCTCAACTGATTTTCCAGACTGCTTTTATATCCGATTTTTGAGTCAACTCACCCAATTGGAGTGATAGTGTGAATTGCTATTTTTGACCAACTCAAAAAAAAATCACACACCTGGTTTTCAGACACTTTTGTCTTAAAAAAAATAGACTTAATCATTTTTCACGTATCTCTGTATTATCTAAAATTGGAGTTTCTTACCTCTAATCTTAAGATGAGACAATTTCAAAATTAGAGTTCCCACCAAGCTTAAGTTTCCAAAATGACAAACAATCATTTACAAAAACAAATTTGCTACAAAAATAGATATCTGATTCAACAGATTTTTTTTCTTTAACATAAAATTGCAAAAAAAATAATTTGACAGATTTAACCCTTCTTCCTTTCAATATATAATAAATGTAAATTTCTGCATGTAATGTACACACATACCTGATCATTTCAAATCATTCATAAACCAACATTAAATAATATAATTGCTAGCTTAGTAATTATAACCCTAATATTTAAAATTAAATTCTTAGCTTTTAAATCCCAATTACAATTATAGAAAAGCAAAATAGAACAGAATAAGATATTAGAACTGATCAAGCATAGGTTAGTTTTTAAAGAAAGTTAAAATGTTTAATATTTGAACTATAAAACAATTAAATAGCTTACACATACATTGTCTATATGTGTAACTTTGCTTTTTAACAGAAAAATTAAATATTGAATAGTTTAAATGTGTGTATTACCTTTCTATCAACACACAAACAATTAAAGTATATAACTGTTGACCCACTCTCTTTCTGTTTAAAGCTTTTAGAACTGGATCTGGTAGGGTTTAAATTTGGATGCCCTACAGTTTCATTTATTGTTATATAAAAATGTGATGATGATTTTGTTTTACATTTTCCTACATGCACATTACTATAAATTTAGCTAGTGACTAAATTGTAATGGCACAATATATATAAGATGATACTATCTTAAAACCAAAATTATAGCACAAACTTGAATTTCATAATAAATCTTTTATTAAAATATAAAAGTTAATCATAAATGCTTTAGCCTTACACATTGACTATAGTTGTAGTAGAGACATAAACTTAATAAATAATTCTCTATCAGAATAATAATACTCCTTTCCCTAGCCTAGTTAAGTGAATAAAATTGGTGTGCCCAAAACATACATAACTTCCTAAAAACTAATACACAGTTATTATTTTATATTTCAGTAAGTGTATCCATAGTATTTTGAATATATGAATTAATTATTTAATAATAATAAAAACATTCAAAAAATTATCAAAATACAAAAAATAGATTTCAATTATAGAAAAATATTTTAAATTAAAAATACAGGAAGCTGAAAAATTTTGGAATGAAATAAAACATAAGGAAAATAATTTCTATGCATAGCAAAAAATAATTAAAAACTTAATAATTCATAAAAAGTTATAAATGATATGAGCATTAAATATCCTCTTTTCACACAAACAGAATATACAAAATGACTTGAATAGTTATTTTCAATTAACCCTAAACATATTAACTAGAAATGATCATATGAATTTCAGGTGCAACTTTCCAATTTGATTCAGAAACTATATTATTTACTAGCATGTCAAATAATAAAAATATATAAAATGTATAAACTTTTATTTAAAAATAATAGGCAGTATCATTTTTTTTATTTACTGATATAGAAATATCTATCCTGCCCCAAATAATATTTATTCAGAAACGAATTTTTAATAAACATTAATCATTTACCAATAATTAATAACTAATAACATTTTTTTCAGAAATAATCAATAATAATTAAGATTTTATTTATAAATATGTGGAAATGATTTACTCTATATTTAATCTTTAATATAACAAACATAATAGCAATGCTTTATATGACAATGTTTATTTACTGTTTTTATTGATGATGATAAATAGGCAGAAATTAGTTTGGAGATTTTAACAATTGCATATGATATTTACTGATTTCTCATATTTACAATAAATGACTCTGAGGTATAGTGATAAAATTATTGCTCTTAATGTAAATTTCCAGTGAACTGCATTTTGTGTCTTAAAAGTTTATTTCTGAAAATACAGCTATGGCTTTCGTTAAATTTCTAAACTATATCAAAATTAACTGTGTTTATTGATCCTGTAACTAATCATATTGACAATCATTTATACTTTTGTTATTTTATCTTTTTGTAAAACATTAATATTAAATTATAACCTAAAAATAAACATTATTCCATATAAAATATTTTATAGTCCTCAAAAATCAAATTTGTTTTATTGAAAGTCTATATTTCATTTCTAATATCATTAGATTTTATTTGTATTTAAAATATCTCACTCACCATATGAATTTTTATTTAAATAATGTTCTCTTTTTTTTTTAATTTTTACCAGTGATTGTAACTTTTTTTAACATTAAACAACTTATTACATTTAAAAATTATTCCAAAATGGTACTGCTTTACAACCTAGTGTGTATTCTGAGATTTATAGCCTTATACATATTCTGAGATTATCTGACTCCCTGACTGAAAAGAATCAATGAATAGACAATGTCATATAATGCTTTATTGTTATATTTGTTATGTTATGATTGTTCATTGTTCCCAAACACAATTGTATATATTTTTTTAAAAATTATAGTTTTGATTAATAGATGTAGCCTCTTGTATTTAAAAAGCAACAATGCATTATATGTTAGTAAAGAGATATTAGATTACTTAGAAAAAGTACAAAGAGAAGTAGGAAGACATGCATTAAATGCAGATGTGTGAATGACAAAGATGACAATTCAAGGAAAAGTGGGATAGTCAAGATTTTACATGAGAGATGCAAAAAGCAAAATGAAAATGTTTGGGAGATTGCAATTTATGGATAATAAGAAAATAACCAAGTAATTGGATTATGAGTAAAAGACAGGCAACAAGATGGTTGAAAAATATAATGTACTTTGCAGAAGATTTGAATAAAGACTTTATATCAGTATACTTATACAAAAGGTGGGCTGGTTGTGTAAGGAGAATTGTTGAGAGTCATGGTGAAAAGGAATGGGATAGAAGAATAGATGAATTAATAAAAAAATAGGAAATTGAAGAGATGGAGAACTAGTATGAAAAGTAAAAAGAATTTAAATATATATAGAAGTAAACATAATTTTGGATGTGAATTAATTTATGATAATAGCGAGAAAAGTAGTTTACTGTTTAAGGCTCGAACAGGATTGTTAGCAATAAGGGAATGTGTATATAAATGGAGAAATGTGAATGATTTAGTCTGAAAGATATGTAAAGAAGGCATAAAAATAGCATGTATCTGTTAATTGTATGTAAATGCTTACAAGCAGAAAGGGTCCAAATAATGAAGTTGTGGAAGAATAAATATAAACAAAGTTATTATACAGAAAGTGGGTTCTTGGTTTTTATGTTGGGTTTGGAAAATATAAGGGGGATTTATATATAAAGGTCATAGAATGGACAAAGATAATGTTTGGAAATGTGATAGATCAGGATAGAGAAGTTATAAATGAAAAATTTAGGGTGGGGAATGGAAAGAGAATGTAAAATGGCTAACAGGTTTTTCTGGCCATAGGGGCTGAGAGATTCCCGACTCTGAGAAACGAGAAGCCATAGCACATCACATAGTGCATCGCATAGTGCATTGCATACACTTGGAAATATAATTATAACAGGAATAAAAATATATTATCAAAGGATGCCATTAGTTATCTAAAATTCAAAAAAACATTAAAAATGTATTTTTAAAACATTTATAATGTTATATTAGGATTAATTTTACATTGTTTTATATATAATTTGAGTTTATATGCAGACAATAAATGGTGTTGTTTTATTAAACTTTTCTTAGCTGTAAAATCATAGGAATATTGATTCATTTTTGTTTATAAAATACAGCAATTTAAATTTTTTTTTTTCTTTTGAAATCTTTTTTTTTCTATTAAAAAAATAAATTACTCTATTGATATGCAATATTTGTTTAAAGGCTACATAATTTGAAAATAACACCAAGTACCAAGAGAGTTAGTTGGTTAACTACAAACATTGCAATATCAATAGAAAATTTCAAATACTAACTCCACTCTTGAAAAACCAGTATCTATTTAGCAATGGTAAATTTTAATTTATTGTCATAAAAATATAATACAAAAACAATATTTATGCAGTTAATAATATATAAGAACTTGTATTTCTTCGCAACTTGCTAAATCTGTTTATAGTGACTTTTTTCTTTATTCAGGAGTGCTTCTTTTTAGTCATAAACAAATCTTATTTGAATGTTGTTTTATTTTCACATTGTATGAAAAATAATTGATTTATGATGAAATAAATTAATTATTATTCTGATAGTCCAAATTAAAACTAAATACTATACAACTATTTCTGTTATAGTTATATTATTTACATATTCTACTTATATGGACCAATAGTTATTATTAAAGGGAAAAATGAATAAAAAAAAAGCATTACTGTTAAGTTACTAATAAATAAAGTGATTAAAATAACTATCAAGTTTTTTGTGTTAAGTTAGCAAATTTGTTATAATATTCCTGAAGTATCATATAGAGAATGGACCATTTTGATCTATTATTGGATTAATTTAGCTTTAAATAAATCAATGCAGAACAGAGATATTTTTAAACATTCTTATAAAAAGTAACAACGAAAAAAAAATATTCAGAAGTCTTTCCAGAAGCTGGAGATGAAAATTTAGAAAGTCATGAGTTGTGATCTGTTTCACTAACAAATTTACAAACCTGATAATGACTTTATAAAAATTAATCAATTTGGATTTAAATTTTCACTTATAGTTATTGCTAACAGATATTCTAGTCATTTTTCCATAAAGACATATATATAAAATACATATTTTGCGGGTTCATCCGTGTTAAAAACTTTTAATATCAATATACTGACGTTTCGACTTGGTCACACAAGCCATCCACAGAGTTATAAAAAGGTAGAAAGACGGTTGTAGAGGCGCTACAATCACTGGTTTGAATAAAACATTAAAAATCCCACCAATAGCAAAAATGTTAAATTTAAGAATGTTTTTTAAAGAAATCTTTCCAAATAGGAGGAAGTTTGCACATATCATCTCGCTTATTGATACAATCTGGCCTTTTAAGTATCTCAATGGCTTCTCTGATTTTGCATTGGTATAGATTATCACATCTGGATATGATCCTGGTACTAGAAAAATCTATTTTATGACCTGAATCTATAGTATGGAGTGAGAGTGCTGATGATGATGAGTGTTGTTTAACTGCATTAGCATGCTCATCTCTCCTAACACTGATGCGACGATTACTCATACCTATGTAAGAAGCTTTACAATTTTTACATGAGATTTGATAGACACCATGAGATTCAAGAGGGATTGAATCCTTAGGCTTGGTTATTATATTGCTGATCTTTTGATGAGCAGAAAATGCTGTATCTATATTATAGCGTTTTAATATACGTCCGATACTGTCTGTAGTTCCTTTTACATATGGAATACAAATCCTAATAGCTGACTTATCATCTTTTTGTTTCCTATTTTGTCTATTTTGGGCTTGAAATAAGGCTTTTTTTATAAATTTGTAATTATAACTATTTGCTAATAAAACACTATTAATATGATTTATTTCTTCTTTAACTTTTTAAGAAAATTTTTAACTTTTTGAGAAAATTGTCTGTAATGTTGAATCAGCTCTTGATAAAATTGATTCTACATCGGCTGATTTAGCTAGAGCTGAGATTTGTAATATTTTTAAAAAAGCTAAGCTTCCTAAAAATAATTTTTCAAAGAAAGAAAGACAAGCATTAAATAATATAAAATCGGACAAATCAATTGTTGTACTTCCAGCTGATAAAGGTAATGCCACAGTTGTAATGGATCGTGACATTTACCATAATAAAATTTTAGATCTGCTTAGTGATAAAACTTATAAACTATCAAAAAGAGATCATACTACATATTTGGAAAAAACAACAAAAGCTATTATTAATAAATCACCTATTGAAACAGAGATAAAAAATAAAATAATCCCTCGTGAAAAATCTTGTGTCTGTCCAAAATTTTATGGACTTCCAAAAATTCACAAACCAGATACCCCTCTTCGTCCAATAGTAAGTGCAATAGGTTCTCCAACTCATATTTTAGCTAGATACTTATCGGATTTCATGAAACCTACAATCCCATCTATTAAATCATATATTAAAAACTCTCTTCATTTTATTTCTGTTTTAAAAAGTTTAAAAATTAATGCTAGTAACATTCTGGTCAGTTTTGATGTCGTGTCTTTGTTTACAAACATTCCAATTGATGAAGCTTTAAATATAATCTCACAACGTTGCAATTTACCAGACCATATTATTGCTTTGATTAAACATTGTCTCTTAAATACATATTTTGTATACAATGGACAGCATTACAGACAAGTTTTTGGTACTCCTATGGGCTCACCTATCTCAGGAGTAATAGCTGATTTATTCATGGAATATATAGAAACGCGTGCTTTAGAATCATCATCTTTAAAACCTCTCATTTGGCTCAGATACATAGATGACACTTTTGTCATATGGCAACATGGAAAAAATACATTAGATGATTTTTTCTTACATTTAAATAATATGCATCCTCATATTAAATTTACAATGGAGACAGAGTCTGATGGAAAACTCCCTTTTCTTGATGTTCTAGTCACCAGAACACCAAATAGTTTATCTTTTTCTATTTACAGAAAGGATACACACACAGACAGATATTTACATTTCCATTCTCATCATCACCCAACTCAGATAGTTTCTGTAGCCAAAACTCTTTTAAATAGAGCAGTTAACCTTTCAGATGACACACATCTGAAAGAAGAAATAAATCATATTAATAGTGTTTTATTAGCAAATAGTTATAATTACAAATTTATAAAAAAAGCCTTATTTCAAGCCCAAAATAGACAAAATAGGAAACAAAAAGATGATAAGTCAGCTATTAGGATTTGTGTTCCATATGTAAAAGGAACTACAGACAGTATCGGACGTATATTAAAACGCTATAATATAGATACAGCATTTTCTACTCATCAAAAGATCAGCAATATAATAACCAAGCCTAAGGATTCAATCCCTCTTGAATCTCATGGTGTCTATCAAATCTCATGTAAAAATTGTAAAGCTTCTTACATAGGTATGAGTAATCGTCGCATCAGTGTTAGGAGAGATGAGCATGCTAATGCAGTTAAACAACACTCATCATCATCAGCACTCTCACTCCATACTATAGATTCAGGTCATAAAATAGATTTTTCTAGTACCAGGATCATATCCAGATGTGATAATCTCTACCAATGCAAAATCAGAGAAGCCATTGAGATACTTAAAAGGCCAGATTGTATCAATAAGCGAGATGATACGTGCAAACTTCCTCCTATTTGGAAAGATTTCTTTAAAAAACATTCTTAAATTTAACATTTTTGCTATTGGTGGGATTTTTAATGTTTTTTTCAAACCAGTGATTGTAGCGCCTCTACAACCGTCTTTCTACCTTTTTATGACTCTGTGGATGGCTTGTGTGACCAAGTCGAAACGTCAGTATATTGATATTAAAAGTTTTTAACACGGATGAACCCGCAAAATATGTATTTTATATATTTAACCCGTGCAAATCTTCGTTTTAATATATATATATATTATTAAAGAAACTCGGAAAAATCTAGACAAAATTGATAAAGTATTGCTAAATTTACATTTATTCCTTAGTAATAAAATACATCCTTTACTGTGGACTAGTTTTGATCGTATTGCAAATTTTAGATCTATTAAATATTCGGAATTTGTAACAGCAAAGCAAAAGAAAAAAATACAAATGCCAATTAGAACACAATCACCAAACATTATGTATCCAAATCAAAAAACCGTTTATAATTTATCTAAGAAAGCCCTCTCTGCAGATGAAGTTTCAGTTTTAGAAAAAGGTTTTAATTTTGCTTTAACGCCTTCCCCGGATACCTTTTGAGAAAATTGTTTGTAATGGTGAATCAGCACTTGATTAAATAAATTTCTCATCGGCTGATTTGGCTAGAGCAGAGATTTGTAATATTTTTAAAAAAGCTAAGCTTTCTAAAAATAATATTTTAAACAAAGAAAGACAGCATTAAATAATATAAAATTGGACAAATCAATTGTTGTACTTCCAGCTGATAAAGGTAATGCCATAGTTGTTATGGATCCTGACATTTACCATAATAAAATTTTAGATCTACTTAATGATAAAACTTATAAACTATCAAAAAGAGATCATACTACATATTTGGAAAAAACAACAAAAGCCATTAATAATAAATCGTCTTTTGAAACAGAGATGAAAAATAAAGTAATTCCTTGTGAAAACTCATGTGTCTGTCCAAAATTTTGTAGATTTCCAAAAATTCACAAACCAGAAACCCCCCTTCATCCAATAATAAGTGCAATAGGATCTCCAACTCATATTTTAGCTAGATATTTATCGGATTTTATTAAACCTACAATCCAATCTATTAAATCGTATATTATAACTCTTTTTATTTTATTTTTGTTTTAAAAAAAATTAAAAATTAATGCTAATAACATTCTGGTTAGTTTTGATGTTGTGTCTTTGTTTACAAACATCCCAATTGATGAAGATTTAAATATAATTTCACAACATTGCTATCTACAAGACCATATTATTGCTTTGATTAAACATTGTCTCTTGAACACATATTTTGTATACAATGGACATCATTACATACAAGCTTTTGGTACTTCTATGAGCTCACCTATCTCAGAAGTAATAGCTTATTTATTCATGGAAAATATAGAACCTCATGCTTTAGAATCATCATCTTTAAAACCTCTCATTTGGCTCAGATATAGAAAACACTTTTGCCATATGGCAACATGGAAAAAATAAATTAGATGATTTTTTCTTACATTTAAATAGTATGCATCCTCATATTAAATTTGCAATGGAGACAGAGTCTGATGGAAAACTCTTTTCTTGATGTTCTAGTTACCAGAACACCAAATAGTTTATCTTTTTTGATTTACAGAAAGAATGCACACACGGACAGATGTTTAGATTTACATTCTCATCATCACCCAACTTAGTTTCTGTAGCCAAAACTCTTTTAAATAGAGCAATTAACCTTTCAGATAAGTCACATCTGAAAAAAGAAATAAATCATATTAATAGTATTTTATTAGCAAATAGTTATAATTATAATTTTATAAAAAAGCCTTATTTCAAGCCCAAAATAGACAAAATAGGAAATAAAAAAATGATAAATCAGTATTAGGATTTGTGTTCCATATGTAAAAGGAATTACAGACACTATTGGACATATATTAAAATGCTATAATATAGATACAGCCTTTTCTACTCATCAAAAGATCAGCCATATAATAACCAAACCTAAATATTCTATCCCTCTTGAATCTCATGGTGTTTATCAAATCTCATCTAAAAATTGTAAAGCTTCTTAGATAGGTATGAGCAATTGTCACATCAGTGTTAGGAGAGATGAGCATGATAATGCAGTTAAACAACACTCATCATCATAAATCAGCACTCTCACTCCATACTATAGATGCAGGTCATAAAATTGATTTTTCTAGTACTGGGATCATATCCAGATGTGATAATCTCTACCAGTGTAAAATTAGAGAAGTCATTGAAATACTTAAAAGGTCAGATTGTTTCAATAAGCAAAATGATACATGCAAACTTCCTCCTATTTGGAAAGATTTTTTTAAAAAACATTCTTAATTTAACTTTTTTTTTTCAAATCAGCGATTGTAGCATCTCTACAATCATCGTTCTACCTTCTATCACCCAGTGGACCACTTGTGTGATCAAGTCAAAATGTTGGTATATCAATATTTAAATTTTTTTAACATGGATGAACCTGCAAAATGTCTTATATATATATATATATATATATTGACATATTCATACATATATATATATATATATATATATATATATATATATATATATATATATTGTACCCTAACTAGACCTCCAACTACTATGATATAGTGGATGTAAATAACAATCATTAACTGATAGATCAACCAAGAAAAATTTCTTTTTTATATATATAAAATTTTTACAATACAAATATTACTCATTCCATGTCTAATATATTCAATCTTAATAAATTATTTAATATTAAAATCACTAATAATCATGAGACTTGTTATTTAATCATCCAGTAAGGTACCCCATTTTAACATTAAGTACATACAAAAAGTATGCCCTCAATGGTATAATAATATTATGAAACACTTCTCCACTAAAATATCAATGATACTCCCATCACTCCTATATTAAATTTAATTATAATATGATATAATATTCATTTAAGTATTAAAATGACTGTACTCCACTTCTTTATTAATATTTTTAAACTCAATCAACATCTCAGGAAATTATTGTTTCTTAAAATAAATAACTAATTTGCAAAAGCAAATGTGCTTTTAAAACAAATTTTTATTGTGTTAAAAAAACTTTTTTATCTACATTTATATATAGGGTACATGAGCACAGATTTTCACATGACCCACTACTCTCCACACTATCTCTATGAGATACACTGATACACTTTAACACATATATGTTGAAAAGATAAATAATCACCAATATAGGTATTTCATGCTAAACCAGCAATCATCAATTGGTCCAGATTACCATCTCTACACATATATGATATAAGTGCTCAGATATATATTAAGATAGTCAATCCTCATACTTTAATGGACAGGCTTCAATCTACTCCACACTACAACTCTTCAACCATGCATCCAATTGAAAATCTGATGATTGAATACTCAAAGGCCATCTCTTATATATGTATTAAAATGGATCATGTCCTGTACATGAGGGGTCAGATTGACCTTGTGTCAACATGGATGTGACAAGAATCTCAGCCTCAGGGTGGCCTTTGAGCATTCCATCATCAGATTTTCAATGGGATGGATGGTTAAAGACTTGGAGTGTGAAGTAGATTAAAGCCTGTCAATTAAAGTATGAGGATTGACTATCTTAATATATATATATATATATATATATATATATATATATATATATATATATATATATATATATATATATATATATATATATATATATATATATATATATATATATATATATATATATATGATTAATTATAGCATATATGTGTAGAGATGGTAATCTGGACCAACTGATGATTGCTGGTTTAGCATGAAATACATATATTGGTGATTATTTATCTTTTCAATATGTGTTCAAGTGTATAAGTGTTATGAGATAGTGTGGAGAGTGGTGGGTCATATGAAAATCTGTGCTCATATACCCTATATATTACATATATAAACATATATAATAAGCTTGTGTTTCAGTTAATATCTACATTTATGAAAAATTTTGTTTGAATTCAATTAGCAATATGGGATAGACTAGTACAATATTTATAAATTACAAATAATACATTACTTACATGCATAGCATTGACATAAAAAAATTAATAATAGTAAATGAAGCAAAAAAATATTACAATGGTGTTCAAAGACTAACCAGACTCTGTGTAGTATTAACAATGTTTGGTGAGGCAAGTGCCTGATCTCTGCTTTTAATTTTTTGAGATTTTATTGAAAAACAGTGATTGTAATTTCTTAGATGTATGATTAAAGCAAAGATTGTATTTTATGAACCAAAGGGTATACATAAGGAAAATAGTGATTATAAAAGGAAAAAGCCTCTTTTTATACTATCAATAAGAGTAAGACTAAAAGAAATATGAGATTTTGTAATTGACTCAATGATGTTTCTATATATGAGAAAAGCAGGACACTGAATTAGAAAATGGTATATTATTTTTTCAGACTGATGACAAAGAGAGCAAGCTGGATCATTGTTAGTAAAGATTCATCTAACAAATGACTAGTAAGTAGAGCCTCCAAATTAATTTTAGTAATGAAATCAAGATATTTTGGCTCTAGGTACCAGAATTGAAAGTTTTTGATTATTTGTTTATTAGTAATTGTTAAGAATGGATGGAGAAGGATGAGATTGGCTAGTCCCATGCACCACATTGTAGGTCTTTCAAAAGATTATTTTCTTGGAGAATGTCTTAACATTAATGTTAGTACATAAATGTGTGCTTGATTAAGGAATGAAAAAAATTACTTTACAGGGTAGAAGTGTATTGGTAGGATTGACTAAAGTAAATTTGATAATGTTTGGATAAACAGAAATGAATATAGAAATAGTATTAAGTGATCTCTAAAAATAAAAGGTGTGTATTGAGTGGATGAAGGAACTATTATCTTTGGCATGCTTTTGAAAGGTTCTAATACTCATTATTACCTCTCTTTTGTTACAAAACAGTTCTAAATAAATCGAGTTGATTTTTTTTTTAAAGCATTGATATAGTTGACAATTGGCATATAGTAAGTCATCTTTGAAAAAATCAGAATGTTAGTGAATGATACTTTTGCATAGAGTAAAAATACACTGTAGAAAGGGATTTAGTCATATTTTCTGCAGATGTAGGATGAAATCCTGAATGGACATTCTCATAGCAGTAATAAATTTGTAAATAGGAAAACCAAGAAAGTTATGAGACAGTGCAGTAAATAGAGAAGCAACACTCTTACCAGTGATAATACTCCATGTGGAAGATATATCAAGATTAAATTGAAGCTTATGTTGAGCCATATAATTTTCCAGAATAGCAATAAGTGAAGGGAGATACTTTTGGAGGGAAGAAATACAAGTTCATCCCTGAATGATATATGCTAACTGCTTTATCAATAAATGGACTATGTATACCAGAAAATTTTTCTCTATATTTTCAGAAGCAATAGGTTTATAAAAGTTATAAAAAAAACACACTCAGTGATGAACCTTGTGGAATAGAGTTATGGTGTTTGAATCCAGATGTATTTTTTTCCATTTAAAAATGATAAAATTTTCTCTACTTATTATAAATTTGGCTAAAATATAGACAATTGGTATGGAAATATTATGCAATTTAATAATTCAATAAGAACATCTATAAAGTCAGAATCAAAAGCTGAAGCAATATCTAGTTATATCTGCTTTTCTAGAAAATCTTACTTGGTCAATGACAAGTTTAAAAGGAATATAGTATTGGAGACAGAAGCTCACTTTTTAGTAAACTGAAAGTTTGAGATTGCAGATAGTATAATAGATTTTATCCCATTCTTAATAATGGATTTAATGGCTTGATAAGTATAGGTGACATGGAAATAGGATGAAGATTATTAAAAGCAAATGGAATAATATTTTGCTTGAGAAATAGAATGAAGAAAATTGGATACAACCATTCAATATGATGAAATTAGTTGAACAGACATTCTTTTATGTTCATAATGATTGATACTGTAAAGAAACTCATATACATGAAAAGGTATTTAGGGATTGCATGAAGACCAGGGTGAAGGATCTTGGGTAAAGATTTCAGCTTAAGCATTATATTAGACTTTGCATTACCATGATTCTGATGACCTTCACTGAAAGCAGAAACAATTCTGGGCAGCTGAAATTTTACAACTTAGATTTAAAGTTGTAGAAAATAGCAGGTAACATGTTAAGATGTGTGCTGAGATGACTGTCTACTATAACTGAGGGTGGAATTGACTTTTTATTTTTATAAAATAAAACCCAGTGCATGTAGCTTTTCAATCAGTTATGAGGTTGATCCAGAAAGATTTTAGCCTTTTTAATAGAGAGATGTCTAGCCAAGATGAATTGGGTATGTTTATATTGATGCTTAAAAGACATAATTTAAAGAATAGAGGCAGGGTCACAGGGTATGGCTTTCAACTTGAAATTAATATTATCAAAGATCCTTAACCAAAGCTGCGGGTGATTTTTTGCTAGGATAGTGTCTAATGACTGATTGGATAATATTGATAAATTAAAATCATGCTATGGTAAATGGTTGAGAAAGAATGTCTATCTTCTAAAATAAATATAAATTTCTAAGATTACTTCCTCTGGAGATGTTACTTTCAGTAATGCTTTTATTGTATTGTTGTAGCTAAGGACAGGTTATATATTAAAATCAATATCTACTTGTACAGACAGTGCCAGGTGATCTGAAAACACTACTGGGTCCAAAGAATGATTAACCATAAAATGCAGATCAGGCAAATAGAATAAAAGATCAATGAGAGTAGAATGTTGTATAAAAGGAAAAGGCATTACTGGGAAGAAACCTTCATCACTCATCAGTTTACAATTAATAAAGTGTATGTATTTAACCACAAACTCAGTATAAGTCATTTTAAAGTCACCAACCAGGAGAATAGGAAAAAGTTTGGATGAAAGATTAAGGTTAATATGATATATTAATTGATGCATGAGAGTTGGTCTGTTATATAAATAAAGATAAATTATATTGTGAAGCAGTAGTGTGAAGGATAATGATAATCATGTATTGATCAAGATATAAAATGTTGAAGGATTCAAATGGTTCCTATTATAAACTAAACTGCCTACTCCCACAGCTGTAGTATTTAAAGTAGAAAACTGTAAAAATCTAAATTTTCCCAGATGTCTAATAAGATTAATATCAGACTGTGCATGAAGTTTAGCTTCAGAGCAGAAAGTGATATGAGGTGAAAATTGAGAGATCCATTTGTTAATAGCAACAGTCTTTTGAGAGATTTCATGCCCCTCACATTGATACCAGTAATGTTCAGATGCATTGACCAAATAATTTAAGAGGCAAAGGGATAAAAAGTTAATTACATCTCCCAAACAAATATTGATGGAATAGGCATAAGCATTCAATGAGTATGTAGGAATAGGGCATAAGAACAGGAGTCTGATATACAAATAATACTTTGCAGAAGGAGAGATACATAACTAATACATTTATACATTTATAATAAGGCAATTTAATAGATTACATCAAAAGCAATATTAACTTTTAATTAAATAGTATTGGTATTTTCACAGAACTTTATATATATATATATATATGTGTGTGTGTTAAAATGAAGATTTGCACGGGTTAAATATATAAAATACATATTTTGCAGGTTCATCCATGTTAAAAACTTTTAATATTGATATACTGACATTTCGACTTGGTCACACAAGCCATCCACAGAGTAACTCTGTGGATGGCTTGTGTGACCAAGTCAAAACGTCAGTATATTAATATTAAAAGTTTTTAACACGGATGAACCCACAAAATATGTATTATATATATATATATTATAGCTTTTTATTTTGCTGTATTATTATATGATTGTAAGTAATGGTCAATTATAATAAAAAATTAAAATTTTATATAATGATTAGTAAAAGCCTGTTATTTAATTTATAATGGAAGCTGTTTCTGTAATATTAAACTGGAGTTCATTTTCTTTAAATAAATATAATCTAACTAAATTATAAATTTAAAATATAAATTGTGTTATTTAGTTCAAAATAAAAGTAAATAATAATTAAAATGATATAAGGTAGTTTTAAATAAAGAATTTATAATGATTAAAAATTAATATTTTTATAATAATTAATAATCAAATTAAAAATTGCAATTTATTTGTTTTAAAATCATTTAATTAATAAGGAAATAAAAAAAGTGTGGTGTGTGTTAATGGGTGTGCAAACACACATTCATCAAATAATAAATTTAATTTACTTTGTGGTATATTTTTTAAAAAGTTGTTAATTATGAATTATAAATGTTATATTTTAATTATATCCATTTCAAATAAAAGTTTCTAAAATTAATAATTATCATAATAATGTAATTTATAAAGTTCATGTACCAAAATTTAAGTTTAAACAAAGAATATATTATTAAAAAATAAATTTAAATGTTGCATTCTTAAAATTAGAAAAATATTTATTTCATAATATTAATTAAAAGTATAGGCAAAATAATTAATATTCATTTTTATGCAAAATGTCTGAAAATAATGAACCAATCAGGTATTGTGGACTTTTTCTATAAATATAGGATGAGCAAGTAATAGAGAAAAAAATCAAGGAAAATTTTATGGCTTGTATTCCTTTTGGTTTAAAAAAATTTAAGTATAATTTTTTTGAAATCTTATTGTTTTAACCTTAAAAATAATAATAATAACTTTTAAAAAGCATAGAATATCTTAAGAAGTTTATTCATTAATTTTATAATGGAATAAGAAACAAACTATCCTTATTGGTAATATATAGGGTATATGAGCACAGACTTTCAGATGACCCATCACTCTCCACTCTATCTAATAAGAGTGATGGGTCATCTGAAAGTCTGTGCTCATATACCCTATATGTTACATATATAGACACAGGTATATAATAAGTCTGTGTTTCAGTTATTATATCCTTATTGGTATATTACAAAAGCAGATTATAAACTTATGGTAATAGGAAGAATAAACCCTTTTTTCAAATTAATAAAATTGTACTTTGATAAAAAAAAAAACTTGCAGATTATCAAACTCTTTTGCCTATGGAAAACACAGAAAAGATGAAAGAAATTTATTTTTTATTAATTTTCCTATTCAGAATGATACAAAACCGTTTCTACTAACTCTTATCATTAGTAATGATAAAGATAATTACTTCTGTTTACTAAAACTAGTGGCATTTCCAGATATGAATTTATTAATGACTTTATTAGGATGATAATGGCCTAAAAGAAGAAAGATATAGTGCAGGCAAATTTTTAATTTGATTATTAATAATTATAAAAATATTATTACTCTTGATTTAAAACTACTTTATATGATTTTATTTATTATTTGCTTTTATTTTAAACTAAATAACAATTTATATTTCAAATGTATAACTTAGATAGATTATATTTACTTAAAGAAAGTGAACTCAAGTTTAATATTACAGAAACAGTATATTCTAACTTCTCTTACAAATTATATAACAGGATTTACAACCACATAATAGTACTGCAATATAGAAAAAACTACTATATATATATATACATATATATATATATATATATATATATATATATATATATATTCTAACCCTGTCTTGTGCATCTTCACTTCCAGATAATATATGATATGAAATAAAACGGGTTCTAGCTCAGTTAATAATTAATAAATAAAATATTCAGCATTAAAATTAAAAATGTTTCACTAGCTCAAATTTAAAATACAAATAAGGTTCAGTTTATAAAAAATAAATTAAATAAATATTTAATATTTTCATGAGACTTGAAGTGAAAATACAGGTGACAAGATAGATTACATTGAGCAAATATTCCACAGGATACTACCTCAATGGCATAAGAACACTACCCCCCACCCCTTATTACTATTTCAAATAACAAACTCATAGTATTCTTATGACTTTAATAACTTCTACTCACTAAGATTAAACTAATAATTAAATCTTAATCTTCTATTTAATAATCTAGTTCAATAAAGTAATCTCAGGTTCATAAAGTTTATTCTAAGTTAATTAAAAATACGGTAGTAAAATATGAGAAGGGATTTTATGTCATAATCTACTACACTGAAACTAATAATAATAAATAATAATAATAATATTCTTCCTTGTTTAACTACTACTGGATATCTTTTTTTTTTCGTTATATTTTTATTACCATAATAAAATAATAAAATAATTTTATATAATCTTTTACCTTCATGTAATAATATAATAAATACGTGGTAGCATATGATAATCTGATAAACAAAGGATGTGTGGCAACTGATAGCATATAATTCAGTATACTATTGTGATAACTGATTTATGACCAATAAAATAATGTAAAATTAAAATTATTTAATTAAAAGAATACCAATAAAATATTTAAATTCTTAAATATAACTCTCTATTTATCTTTTTGTGCAAAATTATATTTTTCTTTCAATTGTTATGAATATATCGTGATTTCATGCAGTGAAGTGGAGAAATAAACAATCCAGACACAAAAAATTTGAAAACAAATTTTAACAAAGTTTATTAACAACAACAAATAAAATAAACAATTTATGTACATTATTTACAATGGATATTTTTATTTTTAATCTTACATTTTTATCTACTAAGTTATATAAAAAATAGTTTATAGTTTAGTTATATCTTTATTTATAATTAAGACAAAATATAAAAAAAATGTTACCATTTGGTTTCTCATTATGGTTAACTTATTAAAAATACATTTACTTATTTTTTTAGCAAAATATTTCATCCTTAATATTATTAAACTATCCTATTTTTAAAACATTCATAGGAAAACATTCTACAAGAAAACAAAATTAATTTTATAATGAGTATGGATTTCTTAAAATATTAAAAAAAATTTCATCTTGCAAAGTCAAAGATGTTACATAAAATATTCATCCAAAATTCAGTACTAGATTTTAGTGTTTTATCACACAATGTTTACTAATCGTAATATATTCTTATTTAGCCTTACTTTAGTATGATATAAGTGTAATAATCAATATATTCCTGTTATTCAATAAACAAAAAAATATATACTATGCATATTGTTTATATATTTTACTTTGTACTATTGTATTTTAAAAATATGCAATACTTATTTTTCTTCCAAAAAAAAAAAATAAAGCATTCAAAAAAAATAAAGCATTCAAAAATAATCAACATTCTAAAAAAAATATCTTGTTTAGATACTCTATTTTAAAAATTTATATTTCATTTCCGAAAATAAATTCAAAATATATTCTATGATTCTTTCCTTTCCTTAGGATACTTTGGACCTTCAATTTTAAGTTATAAATTCTATTCCTTCTAAGCAAATAAACCAATCTTATATAAAACTATAGCATAACCTAAGTTCTAAATTATTTATCATTTCTTTTCAAAAATACCTTACTGAACAATGCAGTTACATGAAATAAAGATAGCGAAACAGATGTATAGGATTTAAGAAAGAAAGTTAGAGTATCACTCTTAATATATCTCAAAAAATCAAGGCACAGTGCAAAGAGGTATGACCTTTACCTGTCTAATAACCTCTAATACATGAATGATGTTAAAGCTACTTCTTCATCTTTATTTAAAACATCAAATATTTAAAGACATATAAAACACTGTCAAATAAAATGTGTATCAGTCATAGGGCTTTGTTAACTATGCTGATAACCACATAAAGACTAAATATTATTTCTATTCCTTATATCCTATTTCTTAAAAAACATCATCTTGGTTTCCTGTTCCTAAGTACTTCCAAGCCATTATCTCAACATTATTTCTCAAGATTTTTCTACATCTTACATCGATAAATAACTATCTGCATTTACAAAACAATAAATAAAATTCATTGATAATTAAAAACAATTTCACTGTTCCATAAGAAAAGTTTGCTTACTTCATTATTCCATATGTTTAATCATATACAATCTACTTAGACAATATTTGAATATCCAGTAACATGAAAGTTCTAAAAGAATCACATAATTATTTGTTATTATGTTGGATTATATCACTAATTTATAAAAAAAAATCATTGTATGCATATTTTCAAATCAATCCTATCTCATAATGTTTTTAAAATGTATGAAATGCGTTACATATAATAAAAAAAACTTTTACACTTCATTCTTATGATTCATAGATGATCTAAAGAAAACAAAAATATACATTATAAATTATTAATAGTCATTATTATTACCAAAATAACCTTTATCTGGTCATCATATTCAGTAGGCTTCTTCATCCACTAGACACCGATCATTGCAAACATAAAGAAATATACATTCATACACTTTATTTTAAAATGTTCTTATTAAAAATTATTAAATTATGATAATATAAAATTCTAATATTAATAAATTAATGTTTTCCTAATCTTATAAAAAAAAAAAAAAATTAGATTTAAACTAGGTTAATAAAAATTTAAAACTATAATTACGTATTTCTTCCAGCAATTTTTTTTACTTGACAATAGTTCATGATAAGTCCCAAAAAAAATGTTTATTACTTTCTCTAGAGTTTTAAAATGTTCTCCTCCAAGCGTGTTAAAGTTTAAAAATAAAAATAATTATTAATCCATTTAGTAAAATTTATAGAAAATAATCCTGGGTCTTTACTGTTCAAAATGAAAATTATTAAACTGTAATATTAAAGAATTATTCCCACGAAGTTTATTCAATATTCTCTAATGCATCACTCTGTTCAATTTAACTTAAGTTATCCGGTAAACTTTTACACAATATTTGTATTTTCATGGATCCATCCTTTATTTATCTACTATATGTTCATTTTTTTATATAGGTTTTATTTCTTAATAAGTTCTGTTTAATTCTTGTAAAATATATATTAAAAAAAATGTTTCCTTCAAAAAGGACTAAACATTCTATTTCTTTCATTATATTTTATGATAACTCATATGATATAAATATCTTATTCTTTTTTTTAAAAAAAAAAAAACTCCTGGATAAGCTTATAAATAATGTGTCACAATTTTTTTTTTTAGACGGTAAATAGTTTTCTGTTTAAGTTTCCAGCATAATGCCCGAATTATTTTTATATGAGTTAGAATAATCCTCCGGTTGAGCATAAATAAAGCTGTATTATAATTTAAACATATTTTATTTCATAGCATATCCATCTCTATTGCGTAGTTTAGGTTAAACTACAGATAAAATACTCCTGGCAAGTAACTTTTAAAAAACTAGAAAATCATTTTCACGAAGTTTCTAAATATATTATTTTTTTTAAACTCTCTTTTGCAAAATACTTTAAAATTATCAATTAGTTTTTTGCAAATAAAACTATAAGAAAGCACTAAAAAAAAATTGACTAAAATAAAATTTTTAAAGTACTATCTTTTGATAGCTACTAATATACCTTTCTCTGGTTTCAATACATTATTAATCTCCTCTTATAACCCTGTGCAATTCATATTTATAGTCTGTAAGAATACCTCATTTGATTGGTTGATTCTTACTTTTAGCTTGAGAACAAATTTACATATATTTTTAGTTTACAGAATTATATTTGAAAATAAAAATTTATGACGTAATAACTCAAAATATTATTTAAAATATTACTTTCAGATTGATTATTATTTTATCAAAATTATTTAAACATTTAAAATAACTTTTAAAATAACTTTAATAACCTATTCCATTCTTAATATTCAATTTATCTAGTTTTATTTAAACAAAATGTTTTAATTTTTTTATTAACTGTATTCATCTTTATTACTTTATTTAAAACATTACATATGATAGTTAACTTAATATTTATTATTATTTGCTTTTATGATAGGCAATAATTCTATCCAATTCTATAATATAACTTTTAAAATATTTTAAACTTCATTACTTTAAATATAAACAAGCACGTGTGTGAAAGTATGTAGTATATAAGTCACATGATTAGTAACTTTGACAGACGATTTTTAATCTATTTCTCTGCCCAGATTTATAAAATTGATACACTTATTATATTTAATAATATAATTATAAAAATTTGGAAAAATAATTTAAAATATAGAACTAAATACAATTTTCACCATCATAAAGTTTATATTTAAAATGTACTATATTAATTTTGACTATTAAATATGATTATAAATTTAAACATAGCATTTATTAACTATAAGTTTTAAACTATTAAAATCGAATTTTTTAAATATACTTTTAATAATTATAGCTGTGTTATTTAATATGGCCAGCTTTTACAACCATATGCAACAATATTTTAAAGCTTTACATAACTATTTTTAAATGATTCATTATAATTTTATATACTACGTATTTTCTTTAGCTTCAAATTGTACTTTATATTATAATTGACAAACTATAATTAACATATTAAAATAATATATTCTAAATTTAAAATTTTTAGTAATTAACTGAGATGGACTATTACTGGCCTATAGAAAAGGGCACAATATATATAATTCTTCAAAAAACAATACAATAATTAATACAGTAAATAATATTTTAAAATCAAATATCTACTATAATGTAATAAAAGTACTTTCAACCATCTAAGTAGTCATTATCAACTATATTCAAATTCACTTATAAAAAACCGTTATAAATGTCTACAACAACAATTGTGTCATACATCAATTTTCCCACAATTCATTAATTTTTATATTAGCAGCTTGTCTATTTATCAAATGCTGCTTTCCATTTTTTAATAACATAGCTTCTTTAATTTTACATTTATTATTATTTCTTTCAATACATAAAATCTTAACTTTATTAAAATAAAAATCAAAACCATATATACATGTAACATTATGATCAAAGAATACTGAAGGTGATATATCATCATTTCTAACACTCTTTTGTTTTGATTTTTGCACTCATTTATATAGCAATAAATGCTCCTTTGACCTTTTCTCCAATGTACACCGAGATTCACCTACATATGCTTTTCCACAAACACACCGCCATTTATATATTGTGCAACTTTGATTTAAAATACTACATCTATTTTTTGAATTATTTATCAATCTATTTAAATTAGGAGTAGTAAAAAATGTGATTATACATATATTTTTATATATTTGTCTTGTTCATTACAAATAAATGGTATTGATATCCAAATACATTTCATTTTATCAATATCTATAGCACTTAACATATTACAATTATTATTATACTTACTAACAATATTATAAATTAAGTTATGATTATATCATAAATTAATTTATAATCATAAATTAATTTATAATATTGTTAGTAATTGATAAAATGAAATGTACTTGGATATCAATACCATTTATTTGTAATGAACAAGTGAAATTTATAAGACAAATATATAAAAAATATGTAGAGTCACATTTTATACTACTCCTAATTTAAATAAATTGATAAATAATTCTAAAAATAGTTGTAGTATTTTTAATCAAAGTTGTGCAATATATAAATGGTGGTGCATTGGTGGAAAAGCATATATAGGTGAATCTCGATGTACATTGGAGAAATGGTCAAAGGAGCATTTATTGCTATATAAATGAGTGCAAAAATCAAGACAAGACAGTGTTAGAAATGATGACATATCACCTTCAGTATTCTTTGATCATAATGTTACATGGATATATGGTTTTTATTTTCATTTTAATAAAGTTAAGATTTTATGTATTGAAAGAAATAATAATAAACATAAAATTAAAGAAGCTATGTTAATAAGAAATGAAAAGCAGCATTTGATAAATAGACAAGCTGCTAATAAAAAAATTAATGGATTGTGGGAAAATTGATGTATGACATAACTGTTTTTGTAGATATTTATAACAGTTTTTTGTAACTGAATTTGAATATAATTGATAATGACTACTTAGATAGTCAAAAATACTTCTATTAAATTATAGTAGATATAAGTTTGTGAAATATTATTGTATTGTTTTTTGAAGAATTATATATATTTGTTTATAATTGGAATACAGACATTGATTACTAATATATATATATATATATATATATATATATATATATATATATATATATATATATATATATATATATATATGTATGTGTTTATATAGCTGTAGAAAGGAGTTTGCTATTAACTGAAAGGAAACCTTTGATTTCTCTTGGAGCTCTTAAAGGAACCAAGCAGGGCAAATTCTTGTCATTGCAGCTGTTATTATCATGTGATTATTCATATAGTATATGAACATAGATAGGCTGCTCACCAACATGCATTAGCCAGCATAGTGAGTTTAGTGGCTTTTTACTTCTGAGTTTAAGATCAAGAAACACCTTGGTCTTTTTTCTCAGTTGCCTGATAAGGCAGAATGAATGTTTGTGCAAATGATATTTTCCTAATAGATATATACAATTATGACAGACAAAAATAAATCATGGCCCTTATTTTCAGGAGGCTGTAAAGTCAATAAACAAGGCAGTGGTTGGTGGCCAAAGGCAGAGGGTGCTAAGAATCCCCTGAGTGTGGACCCAGGCTGCCATTTGATGATGACTTTTTATTTAGATACTTACAACTGCATATCACTTTCAAGTAAAGTAAGATTGCAAGAACTAGAAGAAGAACTGTCTTATATTAAATGGGACATTATTGGACTTTGTGAAGTTAAAAGAAAAGATGAAGAGACAGTTGATTTAAAAAGCGGACATGTTCTCTATTATAAAGGCACAAATATTGAAAATACAAGTGGAGAGGATTCATTATAAAGAAAAAGTGGAAGAACAGCATTGTGGAGATTAATGGTATATCAGACAGAGTCGCAAGATTAGTTAAACAACTCAATAGCTGATACCAAATGCAGATAATTCAGGTTTATTCCCCAACAAGCACTCATAGTGATGAAATAGTAGAAGATTTTTATATGGATGTACAAAAGGCTTTTGATTAGAGGCAACAACGTTTTAAAATTGTTATGAAGATTTAATGCTAGAATTGGTAAACAAATGAAAGATGAAAGTGCTGTAATTTTGATTAGGGTAATAGAAATGAGAGAGGACATAGACTAGTGGAGTTTGCTGAAGAAGAAAAGCTTTATATTATGAATTCTTTTTTTGAAAAAATTTTTAAAAGGAAATGGACATGGAAGCATCCCAATGAAGGTACAGCAGAATTGGATTATATTTTGGCTAACAGAAAATACATATTTCAAGATTGTAATGTTCTTAATAAATTTAACACAGGAAGTGATCATCGATTAGTAAGATGTAAGATAAGTGTTAATGCAAAACTAGAGACACAAACATTATTAAGGAAAAAAATTTTTACAGTTGATATTCCTAATCTTCAGAAACATTCTAATGAATTTAAATTAAAACTTACAAATCAGTTTCAAGTATTAGTAGATATTGAACATGATTCAGATTTGAATGAAATTAATATGAAAATAACTGATACACTTTTAAAAACTGCAACAAAGATAGCTGATAGAAAAAAGCAGCAATTGACCAATAAAATTTCTACTGAGACTAGAGAATTTATGAAGAAAAGAAGGAATATGAAGATATACAAAAATGATGCATTAAAAATGATTGAATATCTTGAATTTTGTAAAATGGTACAGAAAAGAGTTGAAAATGATATGAGAAAGTATAACTGTGAACTAACAAGGAAAGCTGTAGAAGAAAATAAAAATCTCAAGAATGTAAAACAACATTTTGGTATTTGTAGGAAATTTATATCTGCAATAAGAAAAACAGATGGAATTATTACTAAAAACAGAGATGACATTATGAAATGGGTAGAAGACTTTTACCAAGAATTATATAGTAATAAAGAACAAGTACCTCCTATTTCTATTACATCTTCTGAATTGAATAGAATTTTAAATGAAGAAGTGAAACATGCAATTAAATTTATGAAGAAAGGAAAGGCTCCAGGCAATGATGGAATTATAATTGATATATTAAAAGAAGCAGGGGAAGAAATAGAAAAAAATTTAGCAAAGTTATATACCAAATGTCTAAATGATAAAGATGTAACAGATGATTGGAAGAATTCAGTAGTAATATTAATATTTAAAAAAGGTGATAAAGAAGATATTAGAAATTACAGACCTATCAGCCTTTTATCAGTTTTATACAATTTTTTTACCAAGATATTTACAACTCGTCTACAAAGAACATTGGATTTCCACCAACGAAGGGAAAAAGCTGGATTTAAAAGTGGTTTTGGTACAGTAGATCATATCCAGGTATTGAGAGAAGTTATAGAAAGATCAAATGAATATGAGTTGCCATTATGTTTTGGATTTGTAGATTATGAAAAGGCATTTGATTCTATAAACATTTCTTCAGTGATTAAAGCATTGGATCATTAAGGTATAGATCCAGGATATTGTCATATTTTAAAGAATATTTATAAAAATGCAACAGTAACAATTAGATTACATAATGATACTGGGGAAGTCAACATTGAGAAAGGTGTAAGACAAGGTGACTCCATATCTCCAAAACTTTTTACAGCAGTGTTGCAAGAAGTATTTTGTGGATTAAAATGGGAAACTAAAGGAGTGAAAGTAAATGGAGATTATTTAAGTCATTTAGATTTTGCAGATGATATAGTTGTTTTTTGCAAATAATGCTTCAGAGCTGCAGGAAATGTTGCAGGAGTTATCAGATGAAAGTAGGAAAGTAGGACTAAAGATAAATGTTAAAAAGACTAAAGTAATGTTTAACTGATTTGCTCAAAATTGGAAAATAAAGATTGATTATGATGAATTAGAAGAAGTTAACAGTTACAAATACCTTGGTCAGATTATTAATACAGATGGAAACATAATGGATGAAATTAATCATAGAATTAAACTTGGTTGAAGTGCTTTTGGTAGAAATAACTTGATACTAAAAGGAAATATGCCTATGTGTTTGAAAAGGAAGGTTTTTAACAAATGTGTTTTACCAGTTCTTACTTATGGATCTGAGACTTGGACACTTAATAGAAGAGCAATACAGAGACTCCAGACCACTCAAAGAAGTATGGAGAGATGCATGTTGGGAGTAACAAGAAGAGATCGAAAATGCAATGTATGGGTAAGAGAACAAACAGGTGTTACTGACCTCATTGAAAAAATTAAAAGATTGAAGTGGAGTTGGGCTGGACATATTGCTAGAAGAGATGATAATAGATGGACAATTGAAATTTAAACTGGATTCCAAGAGATTGTAAAAGACCCAGAAAGAGACCACATGTGAGATGGATGGATGAAATAAGAAAGTGTGCAGGGGTGATGTGGAGAAGAAAAGCTAAAGATTGGAGAAGATGGATTAAATTCGGAGAGACCTTCATCCTGCAGTGGATTGATAATGGTTGATCATTATATATATATATATATATATAATGATCAACCATTATATACAGGACTTTATATATATATATATATATATATATATATAAAGTCCTGTGAATTACCAAGTCTATTTAATTAAGAGTTAAATTGCCATCTAACTGATATATTCAATAACTTTTTACAGTAAGAAAAAGGATGACTTTTTATTGTATATTACATTCTTTTACTAAGTCTTATCTAGAACAATAACAGCAAGAAAGAACATTGAAATCATCCTAACTGTTATTGTTCTAGATAAATAAAAATTATA
>JAQFVV010006753.1:318444-382954 GCA_028023455.1 Epiperipatus broadwayi
AGAAGTGGTTTATTTTCTTACTATAAAAAGTTACTAAACATGACAGGTACATGGCAGTTCAATTATTAATTAAATAGATAATTTTTAAATGAATATATATATATCGACAGGACATGAACTCAGACTTTCAAGTTTTCTACAGCCATCCACTTCTTATTAACTGATACAAATGACCACATCCATGTGAAAAAGATAAATGATCACCAATATACATATTTTGTGTTGAACCAGTAATCATCAGTTGGTCCAGATCACTATCTTTCACACATATACAATCAGTGCTCAGTTTATATTAAGATAGCAAATCTTCAAATTTTAATGGACAAGCTTCAATCTTCTTCACCCTACAATAGCTGTAGGAAGCTTGAAAGTCTGAGTCCAAGTCCTATCTAATTACATTAATTTAGTATAGACAATATATATATATATATATATATGAAAAACAAAAACAAGTTATATATACGTAAACTTGCTATCGCTTGTATTTATGATTAATGGATGGAGCTTTACCAAGACCTCCAAACAAGCGTATAATTGTTTACATCAACGTCAGAGTCAGAATTCACTGTCTCTTTCGTTGGCTCCACCCTCAAATCAGCTGATTTCAAGCTGATTTGCTATCATCATTGAAATAGGAGTTAGAAACTAGACCTAAAACACTAACTCCAAGCATTTATGCAACAAGTTTCTATCAGTTTGCAAGCATAATTTTTTTAGACATGTAAAAGTCTTCAAACTCAGCTTATCAAGCCAGATAGCTATATAATAATAATAATAATAATAATAATAATAATAATAATAATAATAATAATAATAATAATAATAATAATAATAATAATAATAATAATAATAATAATAATAATAATAATAATAATAATAATAATAATAATAATAATAATAATAATAATAATAATAATAATAATAATAATAATAATAATAATAATAATAATAATAATAAAAATAAATAAATAATGGAATGCCTAAAAATCTAAAAGTGTGAATTGGATCAAGATCATATTGTAATGTTAGTATATAAACTAATATAGTAGTATATTAAAATTATTAACTAAAAAACAGCTTGAATATATTTTTGCTATGATCATAGCTATTCTTAAGGGCGCTACAATCTAATTTTCAAAATAGCTTCACAACCCGATTTAACACTTTTTCAACTATAATTTTTGTATTTATATTTCTGCCTCACCTAATTTAATTTTGTAACACAAAATTAGATTTCCGTTAAATATACCATCACAAATATACTTGCATAAGATACATATAGAATATTTACAAGAAAATATTAAATTTATACTGGCTCAATGTTAGGTTAACTATAATTTTAATAGAATAAAATTAACAATAGGAATATAATGTTTCATAATTGTCGTATCTATTTTATAATTAACTTGTCATACCAGTTACAAAGCAACATATTTTTAATAATATATTACATTTTCTTGAAATATGTTAAGCTATTTTCATTTTAGTTTCTCAATTTTTTTAAAGATGTCAGTAAAACATAGTTGATCTTTCCTGATATATTTTACTTTTTTAATCTCTTTTTATTTTTCTCAATATATATTTCTTTATATTTTGTTGAGTTGTTTGATCTTTTATTAAGTGTTCATTTCTCAGATCCATATGTTAGAACTAATTAAACACATCTATCAAAAGCTTTTTTAAAAAAATACATAAGCATATTTACTAAATATGGTATCAAAAGTTTAAATTCTAGGGTTAATTTCATCCAATATGATTTCATTTCTATGAATAAGCTAACCAAGATATTTATAGTTGTTAATTCTTCAAATTCTTGATTTTTTTTCCTGTAAAAAGTAATTGATTATTAGTCTTCTTAGCAAGTCTTTTTAGTTCCACTTTCTTATGCTCATCTGATGACTCTTGCAACAATTTCTCTGATGTTTTTGAAGTATCATTTGCAAAAGAACTACATCTTTTACAAAGTCAAAATGATTTAAGGAAGTTTCATGAATGTTTTTCTTTAACTTTCCATTTTATTATTTGCTAGAATAAAACAATATATTACAATAAAAAATACCACATATTGTCTGTCCAAGATTCTATTTAATTAAATACTTTTTGGTCTGCTTTCAAATTATTATTAAATCTAATAAGAAACTAACATCATAGACTTTTTACTTTAATATTTGACTTTCTAGATTAAAGATGGTCCTAAACTTAATATATTAATGTGTGATTAAGTTTACCAAGATATTATTTACTTTTTAATAAGTACTTATATGTTAAATTATATAATATTGTTTATGACTTTATAGAGGGCTATAAAATATTTATTATTCTTTATAAAGTGCAAAATATAAAATGTGCTAACATGCACAAGCACACAAAGCTGGAGACAAATAAAGAAATGCATATATATATTATTTTAATACATATATTTAATTAAGTGGCTAAGTGCTTTCAAGGGTCAGAGCCCTCATATTTATAGCCATTTTTTAAATTGATAAGACATTTATTAGGAGCGATGTAAATTTATGCAGATGTGATAGTTACGTATTCAATTTTCTGGATATTTTGTAGCAAGAGTCTTTTCTATTTATGGTGTCGCTATCTCTAGTGATAAAGTAAGCTTCTTTTATCTTCATTTTGAGATCGTGTCACCTCTGCAAGCCACCCCTGGATCTCTAGGTTGGCAATTTTGACCCAGTACTGTGCAAAAACTAAACTACAAGAAGTGTCCATCAGTGCTTTATTATAGGAGTATGTGTGTTGGGATAGCCTAGTGGACAGAGAGGCCCTGTTCTCACCATAATATGATTTACAATATTTGTTAGGGCAAGCAATATTATAGATCACCTGAGGTGTCAGCAAGGGTATAGGCTGTCTTTAGTGTTATTGGTTAGTTTATTGGAATTGCGAGGTGTGTGGAAGCATAAATGATATTTATTATTGAATATGTTATATTTTAAATAGCATTAAACTGTTGCACATGCGCTTTGGATTTTAACTATAAAATGAATGAATACAAGCACTTCAAACACACGATAAAGTCTGTATTCATTCATTTTATAGCTAAAATCCAAAGCACATGTGCAACAGTTTAATGCTGTTTAAAATATTACAGTTTGTAAAAAACATTGCACTATATAAAATAATTGACTTGTTGAATATGTTGTAAAAACTTTTATGCACATTACACAGATAAGGGAGTAGAAGTCTTTGCTTGTCTGTGTTAGAGGTCTGATTATTGATTTTAGAGCGAAATTGTTTTATTTTCTTGTCAATTAAATTCTGATTAAAACCAACTTTTATTAGGTCGATGCTACATTAGCATTTTTATCTGCCTCAAATTTACAAAGGTGCATATTTCTATACAAAAATGAAGTTGCCAGAGAGTTTGTGGTTAGTTGGTGAATTGGAGAGGGTGTGGGAGTGTCCTCTAACTTCAAGGGCTTTGATGAGCATCTTATAATTAAGATATGTATGTTCTCACTGAATGTGTATGTCTAGGTATTTAACTTGTTTATGGCTGTTTTCATTCTCTAAGTTGAATGTAAGTCCTGTGGCATTTTGGAGTTCAGTTTTAATTTGTAGAATAAGCGGAGTGGGGGTGGCTATGAAGAGATCATCAGCATATCTAGTGTAGATGGATAGTAAGTTAAAATCTTGATACTTTGAGATTACTTGGTTTTTCAAAGCAATTTAATACTATACTTGAGATGATGCCATTCATAGGTAGTCCCATTGGCAACCATCCTTCATATGAAACCACTGGTTGTGAAAGAAGGCCATGATATTTTTATCAAGCCATGATAAAAAATCTATAATAAAGTCAATCAGTGGCTGAGCTGATTTGTGGTTTACATGCTTTTTTTTACAATGTGAATAGAATTAGCTCTGTAAATGGAGCCATAGAACTCTGAAACATCCATAGTAGCCAGTGTGGTGTCAGGGTTCAAAACTAGGTCCTCTATTTTTGTTACAAATTGAAACAATGAATTTATGGTATATGTACCAAATCCCAAGGCTTGGATGAGCTGTTGTTTAACCCACTTTGCTGTGTTGGAGTAATGGACCCCTCCAAAGTCCAAAATAAGTCACAATAGAATAATAGCCTTGTGAATTTTGGCATTGGTAAACATCCTTGGAGGAATTAATGCAGATGTGTAAAATCTGTAATACTCAGCTTTAGAGAAGGCTTTATTCCAACAAACTAGTCAATATCACTAAAGACAGCCTACCACCCTCGCTGACACCTCAGATGGTCTATAATATTGCTTGCCCTGAAAAATATTGTAATTCATCATATTATGGTGAGACCAGGGTCTCTCTATCCACTAGGCTATCCTAACACACATACTCCTATAATAAAGCACTGGTAGACACTTCTCATAGTTCAGTTTTTGCACAGCACTGCACATCAGCTGGTCAAATTTGCCAACCTAAAGATCCAGTGATGATTTGCAGAGAGTGACAGGATCTCAAAAGGAAGATAAAAAAAGCTTATATTATTACTAGAGGTAGTGACACCATAAATAGAAAAGACTCTTGCTACAAAATATCCAGAAAATGAAATAAGTAACTATCACATTTGCATAAATTTACATCGGTCCTAGTCAATGTCTTATCTATTTACAAAATGGCTATGAATATGAGGGCTCTGACCTTGAAAGTGCTTAGCCATTTAATTAAATATATGTATTAAAATTATATATATATATATATATATATATATATATATATATATATATATATATATATACATATTCCTTATTTGTCTTCAGCTTTGTGTGCTTATGCGTGTTAGCACATTTTATATTTTGCACTTTAGAACAATTAGCCACGAAGTTTAAACTGTTTGCTCATTATTCTTTATAATATATTATGGTATGATTAAAAAAAATCTATCTATTTATTTACTTTATTTTAAAAAGATGAGATTGGTGTGATATTTAATATAAAAAATATTCTGCAAATTTAAAAATGTTCCACGATGGAATGTAGAATATTTATGGGTATAAATGTAAATTTAAATGAAAAGGAGCACAAACTTATCCAAAACTAAAATTGAATAAATGTGAATATAAAAAAATAAGATAAAAGTAAAGTTGAAATATAAAAAATTACTACTAATTTTTATTTTGGATTTTTATTTTGGATGTCTATGGAAGTGCATAATTTTTGATGCTACATTTTCTACTTGGGCTAACCATTATTTTATTATTTTACTAAAATAAAAAATTCTTAATTATATATACAGTAAAAAAAATGATTGAATGAAAGATTAATGAAAGAGGGGATCTTATAATTTTTACAGTTATTGCTAATATTTTAACTAAATTAATCATTATATTAATGAACATACAGGACCACTCATTGCAAGCCAGAGTACTCAATGGATGCAGGAAGGCTTGTGCATAAAATTCCTATCTAGTGCCTACTTGTCCAATATCATCACACTAGTTTTTAGCTTATGGCATTCATCAGTGAGAATCCTTGGATATGAAAGCACTGCACCTAGATCTTAGGTTCTAATGCAACCCTCCAACAGCCATATTTTAGTGTATTAGATAACTATAAAGCTTTGCAAAATAAAAACAAAAATGTTTTCAATTCAGGCTCAATAACTTGTATAGTTGTATAGATTTGAACTCACTTGAACATCCACCCATGTTTTGGTGTCTTTGGTTCTTTAATAATCACAGTCACCATAATCCTAGTGGGAAGGATTAATATTAAATCACTAAACATCATATGATCACCATTCTTTAAGGTTACACAAGATGTTTACACAAAAGTAAATTCTCCATAAAGTAGCACCACTCAGTATGAGACAGAATAATCAAGCTAATGAGCTTGAATTGAAAACATTATTGTATTTTCATTTTGGTCACAAAGCTTTATAATTAGCTAATAAGATAAAAAGTGGCTGCTGGAGGGTTGCATTAGGTCCTAAGATCTAGGTGAAGTGTTTTCAGAGCCAATACAACTCACTGATGGAAGCCACAAGTTAGAAACTATTCTAGAAATATTGGATGAGTAGTCACTAGATAGGAATTTTATGCATGACTTTTTCTGCATTCATTGATTACTCTGGCTTGCACTGAGTGGCAACATTTAATATGTTTTATTATTAATTTAAGTCCAAATTAAGATATCCTGCATGGAAGCCAGATGTTTAAGTTTAACTTTGTGCTCTTTTATATTTATAATATTTTGATTATTTTACTAATGAATATTATTTATTACAATTAAATTTTGATTATAGTCTTTTTATTGATTTTAAAATCATTTGAGATTGATTGTAATATTCATACATTAAAAGATTATTCAATAAAGCACTCTGAAACTCATATTAAACAGGCAAAACTCTCCATACAGTAGTGCCACCCTGTGCCAACCAGATTAACCAATGGATGCCAGAAGGCTTGTGCATAAAATTCTCATTTAGTGCCCACTCATCCAATATCCTTAGACTAATTTCTGGCTTGTGGCCTTCATCTGTGAGGAGCCTTGGATCTGAGAGCACCATGCCTAGATCTTAAGATCTAATGCAACTCCCCCAGCAGACACCTTTTATCTCTACTTAACTATAAAAACATGAGAATGAAATTGAAAACATGATATTTTCAGTCTAGGCTCAATAACTTATATAGTCATATGGGGATGAACTAAGTTTAGTACCCATACATTTTGGTGTTTTGGGCTCTTTAACAACCATAGCTACCACTATGGAGAGTTTTGTCTGTTTAATAACAGTTATTTGCTAGCATAAGAGATAGTAATCATGTGATGTTTAGTGGTTTAACTATTAAACTCAGTTAGATGGCTTTAGTTTATAAAAATGGGTAAAGAGTGGGGTTTTTTTCATATTTCTACTTCTTAATGTCTGTGAACTATCAATAATCATTATATTTTTTATCATGTATCATGTTTGTAAATAAATAAAAAACAGCTTAAATAATCATAACAAATATCTTTTCAGCATTCCTTCAGAAGATAAAGAAAATGCATGTTTTTCTGCTTTTGAATTACAGAATTTTTATTAATTGTGAGAATATAAAGAGATCTATTCTTTACAAAACCAGAGAATAGCTATTCTGAAAAAGATCTTAAGCTTATTTGCTATCTTCATATTTCTGAAAAAAATGTTTTCTTTTAATTCAAACTTTAGTCATAGTCAAGCATGAACTACTTCTAAGCAAAATCATACTCATTTATAGTTCAAAAAGAAAGAACTTTTGTACAACTTTTAAAATTATAACAATTTATTTAATTTTGGAAATGGCACATTGTTATACATGTTTTTTTTTATAAATAGGGTTTAATTAAAAAGCAATTATATCGTAATAACTTTTATTTCGCTAATTGGAAACAATGGCAAATATTTCTGATCGACAAATGAGTTTTTATTATTAGATGATAAAATCCATGATCATGATTCCTCAGAGTTAATAACCAGTTGTTCAACATATAATTTAACTAATATATATATATATAAGTAAAAAAATATATAAATAATGTAAAATTGAATTTAATCTACCTTTGATTCAGACTTTTCTTTTCTAAGAACTTTTAAAATTACCGATAATGAGCAAAATAGATTTATACACTAAACGGCTACAGGCCATCTAAAAGAAAAATGTTCTGAGTGCATTCTTTTTGAAAAGACTAAATCTCTTCAATAACGTAACTTCTCCAGCACGGCAATCTAGCATAACATCTGCTGAAGGAGCAGAAGACAAGAGCTGAAACAATAGGCGACCCCATCCAAGAGAAGAAAAAGAATTTGAAATTCAATAAAGACTTTCTTCAAGGAATCTTCAAGAGAGGCCATCTACAATGTTCAAAAACACTTAAAAATAGAATCTTAAATGTGAGTTGGTTGCTTTAGCGTTTAAAAGCCTATGGGAAAAAAAATCTAAAGATAAACTAAACAAACAAATATATTGATAATGTAAAAAAAAAAAAACTTAATCAAACTGCATTTGTGTGTGTGCGTGTGTAATAATGGAATAAATATACCTTTGATATTTTCCTATTGATATTTTGTTTGTGCCTATGAATATTAAGATTCTATCGTATACAAATAGAATGCCTAAGCAATAGAATTTACTTGCTTGCCACCTAATTGGAATTTCTGATTCTTTTTATATTTAGCTATATTATAAAATTTAATATGCACTTTACGCCATTAAGAAGCAATTTTGCAAATAAAAAAGTCAGTTTCCACAGTATACGTATATCGCGTTTTCATTGATATTCATCTGTTTGGCGTAGGTAGGTTGTTTGGAATCGATGAAAAAACTTGAATAAGCTGTTTAAAAGAGCTATTTTTTATATAAAAACCCTATTTTTATATAAAAAGTCGTTATAATATTATATTGGAGAATATTTTACAAATAAATTTTTCTCCACAAACCAGAGGAAACAGAAAAAAACTTTTTTTTTTTCATTTATAAATTTTAAGATTTTACATCATCCTGGTAAGAACATGAATATAGGCACTATTACATCCTTGAATTATCCAATTGCCTAATGCTCTATTTTTTATTCATTAATTAATTTTGTTTAATACGTTAACCAACAAGATAAATATATGTATTTGATATTTAATATGAACACGCAACTTTTGTACACATGATTTTTTGTATGCATACTTTGCCCAGATATATACATATTGTGCATATGTTGTTGTTGTTTTTATAATTAGTGGATTTATTATTATTTTTGTAAAGTTTGTTAATAAAATAGTTAGTTGTTTTTTTATGTATAAAATAAATAACTAGGACATTTATCAGAATGGATGACCATTTGATTGATTAAATTAGATTCTTAACCTATAGAAATTATTCTGTTATCGATATACAAATAATTTTTAATGTTGAAATTTTGATAAAAAATGTTTTTCTGTAATTTCTGATGAAAACTGGTCTTTTAGTTGAAATATTAAAGTGGTTCTGTAAAAACAATATTTATGTTATATATATATAATCAATAAAGCAAGTCATATATAGCATGATATTGCTTTTATGGGCTTGTATTTACAAATATGTAATATAGGGACCGTACCAATAGCTCAAACAAGCTCTTAATTGATAAGTGTGGTAAGAGAAAAATATTTAAAATCTCTATGTAGAACATTCCCATCACATTCTACCAAGATCTGAATCTGGTTCAGTCTCAAATGGCTATTTAAGTTAAATAACTTGAGTTAATGACAATTTCATGTCCAAAAACTTCAGACTTTTCACTTAAATATTACATATTAAATAAGTGCCAAGTTTTGAGTTGATATTTTAAATCTAGTGTCTGAATAATCTAGCTCCTCACTGAGGAGAGCCAAAAGCTCGAAACCAATTGGTCTTGGATGGGAATGTTCTAGATATTTTAAATATTTTTTTCTTACTGCACATATAAATTAAGAGCTTGTTTGAGATATTGGTACATTCCTTATTTATATAGCAACCTTATATTTTATCATCTAAATTAATGGACTCCATTATTAACTGTAAAAATAAATTTATTGACTCTTTTTTCTTATCAAATGAATTATTATCATTCTCATTGTGATCAATAATAGAATCAGAAATAAAATTCAAGGGTCTCATATAATACTACATTATAATAACACTCAAAACTGATATTAGAAAAAAAATGCACAGGATAAAATAAATATAAATGTACTTGCAAGAATGACAATAAGTCAATATGAGAGCTAGACAATTAGTACCACATTTAGCCAGAATAGTAATTTTGAGATTGTATTGAAGTAGGTATTTGTGTGTGCACATGAAAGTTATATTTTCAAAATACAATCAAAGTGTAAAATATTTGAATTGAATTTATTATTACTGTTTAACTAATTGGTTATCTTAATAAGTTTATCAATTTAAAACTATGAGAACTTTAATAAAATAAATTATTTTATTTAATATCTTAATGTTATAAACCACTTGGTTGCAAAATAAGCAACTGTATTTTTTATTTATGAATAATTAGTATAATTTGGTATTTAATATTAAAAATGTGATTTTTAAAACTTCTTTTTAATATTTTGTCTCGAAATTTGGCACTTTTAAACTCATCAAACTTTTGAATTTCACCTGCTTCTAATAGTTACTATAGCAGTTGAACAGATTTTTTTCTATTCATATTTGAAAAGTGAGGTATTGTCTGTGATATTTAATGATATCATGGTTTACATGTTAGTAAACTGTAACTATAAATATAACCATCCATCAAATTTGGGTGGTCTTTGCTAAATTTTAGTTTACCAAGGATTATTTATAAAACAACTTGCTTGAATTTCAAGAAATAAACTACAGATGAATTACAATTAGTCTTGCCATAGATTTGAAATATAATACACCATCTTTGGATATTTGATTACTATATAAATTACTTAACTTTTTAAATATGCTAGAGGGTTTTTCTATGATAAATCAAAATAAGGTACCTGTCCTCAAATTGTCAAGTTAATTTAGTTATAAAAAATTAATTTAGTTATAAAAAATTATATTTTATTCAAATTAAGACAAATTTAATTTTATTATAATTTATGTTTTATAATTTAGTTATTTAATATTTTTTTCCTTTGATTCTATAATTATACAAATACTCAAATGTATATTACTTTAATTCTACTGAGGTTAATACAGTATTATTTTTGACTCATTTTCAGGTCATTGCACAAAAAAGCAAAAATAAGTTATTTGTTCGTAAGAAAGAAATTCTGAGTCCTTTTATCTTTCCTCAAAAAATTAATGTATTATTTTTTTAAAGTATTTTATAATTAAGAGAACTCATTATATAAATAGGTAGGTAGGTAGGTAGGCAGGTAGACGGGTAGGCAGATAGGTAGGCAGTAGGTGGGTAGATAGGCAGGTAGGTGGGTGGGTAGGCAGGTGGGTAGGTGGGTGGGTAGGTGGGGGTGTGCGGGTGGGCAGGCAGGGACAGGTGGGTATATGGGTGGGTAGGTGGGTGGAAAGGTAGGTGGCAGGTAGGTAGATAGACCAACTGACTGATAGATAGATAGATAGATAGATAGATAGATAGATAGATAGATAGATAGATAGATAGATAGATAGATAGATAGATAGATAGATAGATAGATAGATAGATAGATAGATAGATAGATGGACGGACGGACAGACAGACAAACAGATAGATAGATAGATAGATAGATAGATAGATAGATAGATAGATAGATAGATAGATAGATAGATAGATAGATAGATAGATAGATAGATAGATAGATAGATAGATAGATAGATAGATAGATAGATAGATAGATAGATAGATAGATAGATAGACAGACAGACAGACAGGCAGGCAGATAGGTAGATAGATAAGTAAATAGGTAGGTAGATAGATTTACTTAGAATAATAATTTCATACCTTAAGATAACTTAATGACTATTCAAGCATAAATATTAAGACATAATATTGCATCAAAGAAAGAAGAATATATCTGTGTAATGTATTTATTCAAATTTTGTTTTTATTATTTGTAATTTGCACTTAAAAATCCATTTGATAAAGTGATATTAATATATAATTTATTATTTAATAAAATTATTCTAGTTAGTAAAAAAAGACCATGCTTATTAATTGTTATTTGTATGCGTATATCTTATTTCCATTATATAAATTTGTTTAATTAGAGATAATTATATATTGTGCAATTATTTTTCCAAGGGTTTGTGCTTTATGTTAAGCTACCAATAAAAATATCTAACAAGGGAGAAAGTTCAATATATCTAGAACGATTCAAATATGCGTCTGTAAAAAATGGAATTGATGCCTAATTTAAATACATACCTATCATGTTTAAGTTTATATAAAGTTGTCACTATAAAATGATCCTTTAGCTAACCAAAATTAGAATTGAATTACATATTGATAATCATCCTGGAAATGTAAACATTACTATCAAAAAAATTAATTGCAATTTATTCCCAAATAAATAATCTTTGGTTTGATCATCAATATTATTTTGTGTTTGAATAATTTTGTTAAATTACGTAAAATGAAGCATCAATATATGGACAAATATAAACTAAAACATCTGCACTTGGTATTAAATATTCTTTTTTTACATATATTGTAAACTGATATGAAAAAATATCATCATTAGTCATCATTAGTCTCTTACATTTCCTTCTTCAGAAACTGAAAAACAAATTAAGATAATCATTTGTGATTATTAAAAAATTATATCTCCAAATAAGCAAGAAACTTTTCTCTCTAAATAAGATCCAAGTATTTAATCTCTTATTAAAAAGATTTATTTTAGTTATTAGTTCTATAGACAAGACAGAATAATTTGAAGATTAATTTTATAAAAAGAGTAGCAAAATAGTAATTATATGGTGATTATGTAAACATTATGTATTTTACAAATATACAAAGTAGACTTGAGTACTGGTAGTGGTGCAATCATCATCATTATTGTTAATGTTATTGTTATAAATAAACATATAATAATATCACATTTTTAAGGCCTTTTAAATAATGCAGTACATTATTATTTCCCATTTTCTAAAATAATTGCCAGTTTCCACTAGTCAACAGTTTTTTTTCAGAGCTGCAATATATATATATATATATATATCGCTTATTGTATCAAATTAAACATAGAAAGTAAAATTTTATATATATAAAAAATTACAAGAAATTTAATTGAAAATAATTTAGTTTAATCCCATTTTTTATATTGATTTTGTATTCATATCAAATTGCATATGACTAAATAATTAAAGCTGATTGCTCGAGAAAAATATTAAATTTTTTAATCGCCATAATGCAACAGTATTATTCATACTCTTAGAACCATGTGGTTTGTTTGCCATTCTGTAATTTCTGACAACAAAAAATATAATGTTCTTACAAAAAAAAAAATAAAGAGTGGCATAATACATATTTATATGGTCTAACATATTTACTAAGAAGTACTATGAGCAAAATTTGGCAGAACAATATTTTTAATTGTACATTATTTTAGAATTATATAAATTATACATTCATCTTAAAACTGAATCATTTGTATCTACCCTCAAATACTAGTTTTAATGATATATTTTTATAAGCTATGTATCACATGTATGTTTTCTCCTTTAAGTATGTTAATAATTGTATATAATTTGCAATTAATAAAGTTTATTTATAAAATAAAATAAAAGTTGATTGTACATAATTTTAAAAGTATGCAAAATTACATGCTTTATGTGAAATATATATCTTTATACCTAATAAATTTACTATTGTTAGTATAGATGCTATTTTTTGAAAAATATTACTTTTAAAGTTTTATTAAGTCTATCATTAAACTTTTCAATATTATATAGATATAATAGTGATCCATAAGTAAATATGGTCATTCCAACTCCAATGAGGAAAAAAAACTTCTCTGGAAATAAGTTTTACAATAATTATATAAATCAATCTGCAAACAACATATTTGTACATATATAGAATATGCTGGACTATTTTTCTGTTACTTGATATTCTATATAGCTATCTTTCAATTTTCAGCAAAAACTATTCTTTCTCAAAGACTTCAAAGTATTTTACTTTCTGTCAGATCTTTCCAATGGAACAATCAATATTGCAATTTTTAGAATGCCTTTAAGATAATACTTATAATGTCAGCAAGGTCTATCTGTTCTCTGAAAACAGTGCTCAGATTTTCCATTAAACATCCTTTTAGTAAGTCTAACATTGTTAATTTGCTTCTAAATATCGAATAAAGTAAAGATATGAGTTTACAAGTGTAAATTCTATAGTATACATCTAGTAAGCTAAAAAACATATTAAATGGTTACATATTTAAAATTTTGCAAAGCATCCTTAAATGAAACTTTTTTAATACAATCATATTGCATTGATGGAATGTACAGGTCTTATCCCATACTTTTGTACAATAAATTATGCAAAATAATAGCTTTATGCACAGCTAATTTAATTGCAGTAGTTATTTTTCTGTAAAAAATATATCTTTCAACTGCAGCAGCACATTAAATTTGTGTTGCACACTTAATCTAAGTGTACCTTTCTACTTATAAAAATATTAAGTTATTTAAATTGACTTATATTCTCAAGTTAATAACCATCCAAACTAAGACTTGCTGAAAAAATTCTTCCATCATTGGGTGATAAAGCAATTGAATTTTTTGAACATTAATTAATAAACTAGTCTTTACATATTGTATTAAAAACATTAGCACATTCAATAGATCTTCTTTTGAACTCATAAAAATGGCACAGTTATCAACATGCTATATATTCAGAATTCAAGAATATGCAATTGTTTTATTTTTAATAAAACTTCAATTAAACTTTTTCTAGCAAACCTCTATAGGCTTTGATTTGTGTTACATTAAGCTGCTTATGAATGGTTTCAAAACCATTTTCATTACAATTGACAAAATTTTGGAGCAAGTATAGATCATTTTAACACCAATTTTTATTCCAAATGTTTTAGATTTTCCTGTAATAATATTTCCTCTCATTCCACCAGAAGCTGTAAATAATGAATAAATTTAGTAAATAATCATTTAATTTTAAACAATGCTATATAGACTTTGTTTGATTAAATAAATCAAGTGTCATAATCAAATCAATAAAAAGCAATAGGTAATTCATTTTTGTTCCCAAACCTTCTCATGTCTATAATACTTCTTCACTTTCTATCATAACAGTAAATATCTGATACCCACTCATCTATAATTGGAAGCAAACTATTCTATAAAATCCATGAGAATGCCTTTAGCTGTTGTGGATAATTATATTCTGCAGTCTTATCTATTTCTTTTATTTTTAAAACTGGGACAGCAGAAGAATTCTACAGATTAAATGGTATAACATCATGGGTTCATATAACCATAACCAGATAGCAATGTTTTTAAAGCTGAATATATCATTACCATATTTTAAAACTTCATCAAAAACTCTTTTATGTTTCAATAAGCTAAATAACAGTCCAAAACTAAGATAAAGTGGATATATCACAAAAAGTCATCTTAGTTCTTGTATAATTATTATACAAAAAATTATTAAAAATACTTATTTCAATAAAAATATCATTGGTATTACATAATAAAGTGTCATTATTAGATTTAAAAAACATTGTGATCTCATTTCTCATATTCATGTGTTGAATTCTGTGCATCAAAAAATATCTAGAATGGCCATGATCAGTAGTTTCTGTATCTTTATTTGCATTTTTATTTTACTATTTAATTTTAAACCTTCTTGTTAATCACTGAACTACTATCTTCAAATCAATGTATTTATTATAAAATTATATATTTAGTTTATTATTCATCTGAGCCACTGTCAGACAACTGGTCATTTACTTACATCTATAATATGCTTCTTAAGAAAATTTTGTCATGGTAATGTGACAATCCTTTCAAATTATCCATTTTAATCTGTAATAGCTGTTAAAATTTAGTATCTATAATATATATTTCCAAAGAATGAGCATCAATTTTTTTGAATATGATTGGAATAAGATCTGCTGTTAATGCCATTACCATTTTATCTTGGAACATACTAATCTATGATTCATATAAAAATCTGCAACTGTAAGTGCTTATATAATATAAATCCATCATGTATTCTGGATCCAATATTAAGGTAATGTATTAAATGTCATTGTGTTGAGCACGGATGCATTCATGTTTCTTTATAGTGGCTTATTCTGCCTAAACAAAGTGTTTTTGATAATCAATCTATATGTTAAATAAAAAATTCAATAAGACAAGACCATTTGAATTTATATCAATAATAGCATTATTTTCAACAGCTTTTGGACAAAGTCTACTATTTGTATCAATATGTGCATCAAAGACTTAACAGAGAAAATTAGATTTTTTTAATATTATTGCTCTAATAATGCTCTCCATAAAAAAAAGAAAACTTTTTTTTTCTGGAATTCTATGAATCTAATATTGGATTGCAATACTACAATGTGCACTGGTTCAATTATGAAAATCAAGTTTTAACATCATTAACCTTTCATTGATATAATAAGGAATTCCAAAAATAAAAATTACTAAATTAGACTTCACTGCAAGTCTAACACCACACATTCTTTATTCATTGACTGATCTGCCCTTTCAAAATAACTTGGAGCCATCCACCTATTCTATTAAACATTTTTCCTGTGAAAATCCACTAAGAGCAATTATATTAATTTTAAATGTTGACAGTTCCTTATTCATCAGTATTGTCCTCTATTCGGTTCATGAAAAGTTTACATCAACTACATTCCAAGTACCTACATAAAGAAAAAATAACATAATACTTACCTTCAGTACTTACATACCTTTCTACTTTGTGGCTATTATTGATAATATTATTACTTTTGTAACTTTACATAATGATCTTCTAAAACAGGCCATTTTAGGTCTTGTATAATTATCTATTTTAGCCTACTTCTTTTTTAAAAAATAATTTTCATATTTAACATTAACATTTTTTTCACGTTCTTTGTTCTTAATAACAAACTTATATTCTCTGCATGCTTTTTTGCTCTTATTTACACTTTTAGTAACTCTCACTTTCCTATTGCTTTTATTTTTCTGAAAACCCCATTTGCCACTTTTTTCTACTTCATCACACCAATCCTTATATTCAACCTCAACCAACTCTTCCATGGTTTCTTCAACTTGTATTTTTTATTCTTCTAACTTATTCTCCATCCACATCTTTCACTATCTTTTCTACTTTTATTACTATTTTCCATTACATTACTAACCATTTCTATTATAAAGAAGCTATGATCACTATTACATACTCTCTCTTCATTATCAAATACCTTAATTCCCTGTACTTTATTCATTCCTTCTTTCTCTACTAATACATAACCTACTGTGTGGAATATATTATTTCTAGACCATGTGTATTGTACCTTATAAAACTTGATAAATTTCCAATGCTCAAATTCACTCTCTGACAAAAATTGTTTAAAAGCTGTCCATTCTTATTACCTACATCATCAATTTCTTCAATGTCCATTTATATCCTCTATAACCATTGTTCTCTTCACATTTTCTTTAAAACTCTGTATATCCTTAACTAGTAATTCATATATGCTACTGTTCCACTGTATTATAGATTGACTATTTCCAGTGGCTATATACACTTTAGCTACCATCCATTCTTGTCTTTCTATTACTAAGGCTTCCACAGAGTGAGACTCCTATGTGGACAGTTTGCTATTCTTTTAACAGCTTCTAAAAGCATGAGAAATGATGATTATGTGAGATTTTAATGGTTTTATATTACTGTTGTTATTATTTATCTGGAAAAAAATCTACTTTATAAGTACTGTAACATATATACGTGTGTGCTCTTAATAATATTTAAAAAAATCTTTAACTGAAAAAAATCCACAATAAATTATTAAAATAAAGTCAATATATATTTTAATTATTATATAAATTTATAATATATATATATAGTAAATTATTATTTTAAAAATGCATATAATTGTTGTTTTTTATTAACAAAAATTTTATTTAATATAAAAAATGAATTTGGATTTTTATTCATTTTATTTCCCTATTTAAAATTACCATATACATTTTTTGTTTATACCATATACATTTTTTTGTGTAAAATTAAAGTGCCTGCTTTATCAGAAAAAGCATTGCAATGATATTAATGCCAATAGTACAAACATATAAATATACTAAAACGAAAACGTATTCTGAAAAAAAAATTAAGTATGGTATTTAATTATTACTTTAAATAAGACAATAAATCAATTTATGTGTTACATTATAGATTTATGGTTGCCCAACGGTAGCTGCAGATTAGGTTTTATTCTATGAAATATATGTCTGTGAAAGGTAATTAGTTGGTATTTATTTAGATGAATTATTAAGTGATTATTCTTTTTATAAAAATGAAATTAACATTAGAAAATTGGGAAATTTCTAATAGGGTATGCTAATAGTTAGGTTGACCTTAATAGCATATGAATTAAGTTATATAAAAAAAATAATAAGTTTATAATTAAAGCTAAGCTGAGAATAATTGGAGAGCAGTAATTGGTCAGAAAATTATAATGCAATTTAAGGAAGTTTGTTTAATGATGTCAGAAATAGTTTTAAAAAAATTAGAATGAAAATTGCAATGGCTTCATTAAACTTTTAATGAATTCATAAATTATTCTGAAATCATTGAAGTTTTTAAATTAAAAAATAGTCTTACAAATTGTTTTGATAAAATTTTGTTTTTTAAGTATAAAAACTAAGACAATTTTTAAGAAAGTCGTATGAGATTATTTATGTGGATTTTAAAATAAAAAGGGTAATAGAACACATAAATATTTAAAAAAAAACTAAATAAAAATATTATTTATTAAAAAAAAATAAAAAAGTATTTACTAATATATCCAAAGATAGATAAATTATGTTATATATATATCTGCATTTATTATTATTAATTGTGCGAATAAATAATAACCAAAACATAATTAATTTCTCTACAGCTGTATCTAATATTTCAACCAATCTTCTAGTTGAAATATTAAAAACTGCTGTAGACAAGTAATTGTGTTTGTTTTTATTTATTTATATACTTTTTTTAATTAATTTATACATTTTTTTAAACAAGAAACTAGAAACTAATTTGGGAATATTGAATAGAACAGATCTTAATAAGGATTTAATAAGCATTACTAGCTGACAACTATTACTTACTAAAACTTACACTAGGTAGTGTAAATAGGATGAAAAAAAAATGCTGCTAAACAGCATAATGTAAACAGATCATTATATGCCAATGAGTCAAAGATTGTTACTATGTGGGTGAATTCAAAAATGATTATTCTCATTGAAGAAGATTAATTAACTATAAAATTGCTTGATAATTTATTAAGTGGTACACTTTTGTGCTTATACAAATGACTCAGAAGTGAACAGAAATAAATTTATTGCTATATAATCTTTTGGGGAAAATATTATATCTATGGTCAGTAGAAAATAAATTTATTTGTCTGATATTGCTCTTGGAAAATAGAAAATTTTACTTTCTCAAAATTAAAATATTTAATTAAAATGCATCATTTATTTCAAAAATTATTATCATAGGTGCAAAAATATCTTATATATAAAATCTTTCTCTGTTGTCAGATTGGTGAATGTAAGAATGTCTGTCCATTATCACATGTAAAATTCTCAATCACTACCTTTATGTAAGAAAATAGTTCTGTCATAAGATAAAAAATGTTGGGAAAAAAATCAATATGAGTGCTTTTAACTACAGACATATAGTATATATTTCATGGTAAAGGTTCCTAGCAAGCTTCAGAAATAGCCACAAATGCCACTTCATAATTCAGAATTAAGATGCTCCATGCTTTCATTGCCTGTCAATCTCCTAACATAGTTCAGATAAATAATGTACTTAGCAATGTTTAATAATAAAAAAAAAACATATTTACATTAGATCTTTAAAAATTGTTAATGTAACCAATTTAAAAAAAATATTACGAATATTATATTTGTTAAAAAAATATTACAAAAATAGCAGGTTCAAAGGTTGGTGCTTTTGTATTCCAACATTAATAAATGGTAACGATTATTAAAGCTTAAAAAACTATTACAATTAGTTGTGAAACTGTTAGAAAATTGACAAAATATTTTAATTTTTTTATTCAGTGGGTGCTTTAGTAAATATTTATGTATATCATCAAACATAAGTATATTTCAAAATGTAAATTTTAATTTAGCTTTATTAAAATTCACAAATGTGTTTACATGTTTATACAATGAGCTGAAAGCCCAAAGGTTTTGTATTTTACCATTCTCACATTTAAAATCTTCTGTTTAATTTATGTTAACTTTTCAAAAAAATTTGTTAAAGCAACCAATTAAAAACGACACTGGGCCTTTACATGGCCAGGTACATCTGGTTGAAAAATAATATAGTAAAATAAAAAAGCAAAACATATTATTTAATTTAATAATTTTACTCTTTATTGTCATTAAAAATGTATTTATGTAAAAATAAAATTGTAACACATACTAATTTATTAAATTTATCAAGAAAGGGTAACAATATTTACAATGTTTGTTTCAAGAAGAAATATTTCAAAAAATTCAAAATATCAGTACAAAAATCTTTAACAGCTTCTCCCTTTTTTTTGGATATAATATATGAAATTGAAAAAAAATTATTTTATTTTTGTTGACAGAAGCTTAATTGTTGTCAAAACTGATTTCAAGTTTTCCAAATTTGATAATATTTTTTAAATCCTTCAAATAATTTAAATTCTTTTGTCAATGATAAATTATTAATTACCAATTGATAATGTATCCAATCTCCTTGTATTGATTATTTCATCTATTATTCTAATTCAATCATTTATTAAATCTTTAATTGTTATTGTCATGCTTAACTTTGACTCAGAATTGTAATATTCTGATTGGTCTCCAAAAAATATTTTGGGTACTTATGTATTAGACCTGCTGCTTCTGTTTGTAATGGAGTTGAGGTTGTTTGTGATGGCATAAATCTGTATTAAAAAGATGAAATTTTTAACAATATAAAGTCTAAATTTGTACATAAAAATAATAAACATGTTATGATACTAAATAAAAACAGGTAATTGTGACTTTTTAATATGGCATTCTGCCATTGAAACACCCCCCTCCCCACATTGAAGAATGGTATAGCATTCTGTCATCACAACACAGGCATCAGGTCTAGTATGCATTTTATTTTGGAACAATATTTGTAAAGAGATATTTTAGTTAATATAAGGATATTGGATTACAATGAAGAGAAATCATCACCTTATTTATTTAAATTGTTAGGAAATTTTAATAATAAATACATCAACCTATTTCTTATCTTCATAATTTGAATCTTTATTCTATCAAAAAATCTATTGCTTATTATTCATTTTTCAGCCTTAGGAATATTACATAAAAATTTCAAAATAGTTTAACTTGTAAGAACAATGGTATTTTTGTGACTCAAATCATCTACAGCAAACTTAGTAGGGCCCATGAATTAAGTATCTGTTTAGCTGCAGGGTACTAGCCCCACTTTAAAAATATTTGTGTATCTAAAAGGTGACAAAAGAAAAACTTTGTTTTGCATAAATTTATTGCATTAGTTTAAAAAATGCAATAGAAACAAAAAAAATTGTAATAAAATTATATTTTTAAAATTCATTATTGACTTTATAACTTCTTATTGCTCAAATTTCTGTTTTGTCAAAATTTTTGAGAAATTTTCAATATCAAGAATAATGTATTAATTAAAAAATTTTAAGAGATTGATGATAAAAATTTTACATCATAATTTTTAATTGTCAGTTACAGAATGATTCATTATTTGTATACATAAGCAATCTTTAAAACAGCAACGCTATACATTTTTTATTAAGATTGAATGGAATTATTAAAAAAAATTATATAAATACTTGATTGTTTTTGAGTAAGGTATTATGCATTGAAAATACATCCAAATTTTACTTAATATTTTCCAATATTTCAGAATACACAATACCTACATTGCCTAAATTTATTAATTAATCAACAGACTTGATAGGTGGTGGAGAGTAGAATGGTTTTTAGATATGAATGCCAACTGTGAATATCAAATAAACAGTGCCTGATTAAAATCTCTGCTGCCTTGTAGGATAATCAGTTCATCAAATTCTAAGAGCTATTTTAAATACAAACAGTCTTTTTTGTCTCCTCTTTTTCATTTTTAGTTACTTAAGTTATTCTAGAACTGATCATTGTGTATCTCTTATACTATTGAGTATCCTAGTAATAACTGTCTTAATGTAATTGTATTGGTACAACAACATTTCCATCTTTAACTACATGCACAGGATTTCCTTTCTTCTAGTTTTTTTTTTTTTGCTCAGACCTAAAAATTAAGAGGGCAATAACAGAGACAAGCTTAGTAAGCTGATAGATGTGATCTCTTCTTGAGGCAATACAAATACTAATCAATCAGTTTGGAACTGGAATTTTAAGTGGTACAGGAGCTTTATCTGGCAAAGATTTATGTTTACTTCAATTTTATTTAGAGATCCCCTGTTTACCTCAGAAGTGGGTCTAAAATGTGGTCTACAAATTTTGTCTGACTAGGTCATCACACCTGATGGGTTACTCATTTCAGTGATAGAAAATAATAAGAATAATATCAGTAGTAATGATAGATCATGTAACTTCCAATGCTAAAGGGTAAGTATCACAAATATAAATGTATTTTTTTTCTAAATATAGATACATGGAATGTGTAAACTTTATTTGTTATAAAGTCTTTAAGGCCAGACCAAAGAACTGCACTTTTGGCTAAATAACTGTCAAGATTTAAGATTAATATAGCTGCTCTTAGTGAAACGCATCTGCTAGAGGAAGAAAGTTTAACACAACAGATAATGTTTTTTTGAAAAAGTAGGTCAATCAATGAAAGAAAAAAATGCATTTATTTTAAAATCCAATTTAGTATCATCTATTATTGGAATTCCTCATTGTATCAATGCAAGGTTAGTGATCTTGCTTAATGGTATTAGAACTTCATTTTAGATTTAAAAAATGCAGAGAAGGAAAGTTTTTACTTGTTGTTAGAAAGCATTTTTACAGCAATATCATGAAAATTTTAATTTTTTTTGGTGTATTTAATGCACATGTTGATCCAAATAGTAGATTTAGCCAGACAGCAGTTATTAAAAATAATTGCATTGGGGTTGTAAATTCAAATGGCTTGTTATTATTGAATTTATGCATAGCACATTTGTTTAGTCAAAAAATGCTACAAAGAAACATGGATGTATCTATACTCAAAACAATGGCATTTAATAGACTATATCATTGTGTAGAACTCAGAATACAAGAGAAATTCACATTATGCAAGCATGCACAAATTCACATTGTTGGACTGATCATAGATTAGGGTGCTTAAAGATTAAAATGGTGGCTGAAATTCACAAAAAATTGACATTCATTCTTTAGAAGAATCTGCTATATTTACTAAATATTGAACATCTATTAGACACTAAAATTGCTAATTTGGATCTTGAAAACTATCATATTATTGAATCACTGAATTCTCTTAAAGAGTGTCTTATGGATATAAATAAATTTATTATTGGGGTTAATAAAAATAAGAGTCGTGACTAGTTTTCTGACAAATATTATATTATTAGTGATTTAACTAAAATAAACATGTTGCATTTTCTGCTTGGTAAAATAACAGATTTGATGTGGAACTTCATAATAAATATTCAGTGACTGACAAGAAAACTTAAAAATAATTGGTCGATTAAAACGGCAAAGCAGATACAGGCATTCACTGATCATGGTTATTGTAGATGTTTTTCATGCATTGAAAGCAATATATAGACCTGACAAATGGTATCACAACCATATTACATCTAGCAAATAGCCCTCTCTTATATGATGATACTGATATTTTGAATAACTGAAAAGAATATTTTAATCATCATTTGAATAATGATACAATAATTGATATGATGACTTTTAATGATATATCTAATTTTTTTATTCATTTAGATATGGACAAAGATATTCTATTAAATAAAATAGTTTTTGCAATCTTAAAAATGGGAGGGCTGTAGATCCTCATGAAATACATGGAGAAGATTTAAAATATGGTGGTAATATGTTACCCTAAAAAAACTGAACTTTTTTAGGAATATTCAGACACATAAAATTGTGCCATCTAATCTTAAGAATGCTTTATTGCTCCATTTTTTTTAAACCAAAGAAAATTATCTACTACAGCAAAAGCACTCTCAAAAATTTTGTTGAATAGATTGCCTCCAGTTAGACATGAATGATTTCCAGAGACTCATTGTAGTATTAGAGAATGAAAAAGTACCATTGATATGATTTTTGTTGCTAAGTAAGTACAAGAAAAGTATCAGAAAAAAAGAAATGATTTATATATTGCTTTTATTGATTTAGTCAAAGCATTTGATTCAATTAATAGTACAGGCTTATGGCATTGTTTGAAATTAATGGGTTGTCCATAAAAATATATTTGTATTATACAGCTTCTACATGATGCAATGAAAGAAATAGTTATTATAGGTGGAAAATCTGAGGAATTTGAAATGAATACTGATGCTAAAAATGTACATTTGCTCTAAAAATTTATATATTTGCTCCAACTTTGTTTTCCATTTTTATGACAATAAACTAATAGGCAATTTACTGAGGCAAGAATTAAAATTAGATTCAACACAGATTTGGTGGTAGAATTTGAATTGATTAAAAACAAAAACAAGAATTTTATTTTTTTGGATTTAGATTGTGCTATTTTTTTCAATTCAAAAGATGATTTCCAAAATATTTATATTGTTTTAAATGCAACTTATAAACATCTCATTTTATTAATTAATGTTCAAGAACTCAAGTTCTTTTATCAGCCAGTGATGGAAGAAAAATCCTCAGTAAATTTCAGCTTAGACAGTTATCAACTTCAGGGTGTAAATCAGTTTAAATACTTTGGTAGTGTTATAAGTAGAAAAGTGCACTCAGATTTTTGAGATTCAACTCACACTCCAATGTGCTGCTTCTTTTAACAAATTAAAAGATAGAATATTTCATCATCAACATTATCAATTTCAATCATTATTGAGCCAATGCAAAATAAAGTTCTCTCCAACTTCAATCCATCTTCTCCAATTTTTAGCCTCTCTTCTTTACATTAATTTAGCACATGCCCTTATTTCATCCATCCATATCACAATGTTTTATTTTAGGTCTTTCACAATCTCTTAGAATCCTGTTTAAGATTTAAAATGTACAGCTATTATCATTTCTTTTAGCAATATATTCCAACCCAACTTCACTGCAGACTCCTAATTCTTTCAATGATGATAGTAACATTTGTTTGTTCTTTCACCCATGTATTTTATTTCAAATCTATTTCTGTTACATCTAACATTTATCTCTGCATTCTTCATTGACTGGTCTGATGTCTCTGTATTCCTCTTTTGTTAAGTGTCTGAGTCTCAGATTCATAAGTAAGAAGTTGTAAAATACATTTTTTTTTAAATCCTCTCTTTTCAAACACATAGGCATACTTCCTTTTATTATGAAGTTATTTCAGCCAAAAGCACTCCAACCAAGTTTAATTTTATGATTAATTTTGCCCACTATATTTTCATCTGAGTTATAATCTGAACATTTGTAGTTGCTAACTTCTAACTCATTATTATCAATATTTTTTTGGGTTGATAAAATCCATTGAACATTACTTTAATATTTTTAACATTCACCTTTAGTTCTACTATCTTACTTTCAACTGATAACTCTTGTAACATCTGAAAGCTTGAAAGCATTATTTTCAAAAACAACTACATCATCTGTAAAATATAAATAACTTAAATATTCTCTGTTTAGTTTTAGCTCTTTAGCTTCTCATTTTTAATCCATAAAATACTTTTTGCAACACTGTAGTAAAATATTTTGGAGATATAATATCATCCTGTTATGCACCTTCCCAATTCAATCTTCCTAATATCATTAAGTAATCAAATTATTGCTGTTGCATTTTTATAAATATGCTTCAGAATATGACAATATCTTTGATTTATACCTTAATGATTCAATGTTTTAATCCCTGAATCAATGCTTATAGAATCAAATCATTTTTCATAATCTACAAATCCAAAGCATAATGGTAACTCATATTTATTAGTCCTTTCTATAATTTCTCTCAATACTTGGCTATAATCCACTGTCCTAAATCACTTTTAAATTCAAATTCTTTTTTGGTTGGTTAGAATTTAAAGTTCACTGTGGATGAGTTGTAATCATCATAGTAAAAATTTTGTATGGGGCTGATTAAAGACTGATAGATCTATATTATAAAATCTTTTTAAAATATTAATATTATATTTTTCTAATAATCTGGTAGAGTTTTATTATTTAGACATTTGATTTATAAGTTTGCCAAAAAAAAATTATTTTATTACCTGCTTCTTTTAAAATATTGATTATAATTACATCATTACATGAAGATTTCCCTTTCTTCATAGATTTAATTGCATTTCTCATTTCTTAATTTATAATCCTTGGTTATTTAGAAAATATAGTAGTTGTAGGAAGTAATTTTCCTTGTTTTTACTGCTATACAATTCTTGATAGAACTCTATATGTTTCTTGAAATTGTGCATTCTTTTGGTAATAGGTCCACCTTTTTTATTAGAGATTTAAATTTGTGATCAACATCAAGATGTTGTTTTACCCTCTTAAAATTTTCATTTTTTTTCTAAAGCTTTCCTTATTAGTTCACAATTACTCTTTCTTATATCATTATTAACTCTTTTTCACACCATTTTACAAAATTTGAGATATTCAATTCTTTTTAATGCATCAGTTTTATATATTTTCATATTCCTTCTTTTCTTCATAAATAGTCTTGTGCCAGTAGAAATTTCACTGTTCAATTGCTGCTTTTTATTCCAGCAACTTTTGTTGCAGTTTTTTTAAAAAGTGTATCAGTTATCTTCTCATTGATTTTGTTCAAATCTGAATCATGTTCCAAATCTGTTAATATTTGAAAACAATTTTTAAGTTCTAATTTCAATTCATTGGAATGTTTTTAAAATTAGGAATATCAACTGTGAATATTATTTTTTTAATAATTTTGTTCTCTAATTTTGCATTCACATTAATCTTGCATCTCACTAATCAATGATCACTTCCTATGTTGAATTTATTAAAAACATTACAATCTTGAAATCCATGTTTTTGTTAGTCAACAATATAATCTAATTCTGCTGTACATTTATTTGGATGTTTCCATGTCCATTTCCTTTAACATTATTCTCAAAAAGAAGAATTTGTAATATAATTTTTGGGGCAAAGTTCATAAGTCTATGTCTTCTCTCATTTCTATCACCATAATCAGATTTACCTATAACATTTCTATCTTCCAGTTGTTTACCAACTCTAGCATTAAAATATCCTATAACAATTTTAAAATGTTGTTTATACTGATCATAAATCTTCTATATATCTTTATAACATTCCTCTACTTCTTCAGCACAATGAGGATTTTTTGGGATATAAAACTGATTTATCTGCATTTGGTATCTATCATTAAATTGAATAACTAATTTTGTCTTTCTGCCTGATACACAAAACATTTTCATGATGCTGAATCATACTCGATTTGTTCTTCCAATGTTTGTGCCTTTGTAGCACAGTGATGTTTACTTTATAAAGTCATTATCTCTTCACCTTTTCTTCTATTTATCTCATTTAATGGTAGACGGAATTTTCAATTCTTGAAATCTGGCTTAACTTTAAAGTGATCTGCAGTTCTAAGTACCTGGATAAAAGATCATTATTAAATAGCAACCTAGAATCACAATTAAGGAATTCTTAGCATTCTTCACCTGTCCTGGCTTGCAACTTTACAGTTTCCTTTGAATACAAGCCATGGTTTTAATTTTTTCAGTCAGGATTGTAAATATCTATTACAAAAAGAAAGTTCATTCATATTCATTCTGTCTTCAAGAAAACATATTAGGAAATTTAAAAAAAAAGACCATGGTATTTTTGATTTTAAACTCAGAGGTAAAAATCCAATAACCTCACCAAGCTGGCTAATGTACATTGATGATAAATCAATCCAAGTTCAAATACTATATAAATAATCCTGACAAAAATGCATGGAATGTATATTATGAATTTGCCCTGCTTATTTTATTTAAGACCTCAGAGAGGAATCAAGTGGTCTTCTTTCTGCTAAATAGCAAACTTTTTTCTGCAAATAGAATATTTCATCATAGGCAAATAACTATTTCAGCTTAATTTATTATATGGATGTGAAACTTGAACAATTTATTGAAACAATAAGAAGTCATTAAATGTTTCATTTAAGGATTCTCCTTAAAATTTTTAAAATATATTGGCAAGGTCATAAAACTAATCAATATGTTTTCCAGCTGCAAGATTTTACACTACTAAGTTCACTATTGTTATTGGACATGTAAATGAATAAAAAAATGGAGGATTTCCTACAAAAGTATTTTATGCTGAACTTGAACTTGGATTTCATAAGAGTACAGTGTTAATTGTTTCCATTGGAAAGATATGGCAGATAACAGAATATATCAGAAAAATACAATTAGGCAACATGATAAAATTTTCAGAAAGAAAATTTTTTTGCTGAGAAAATTAAAAGACAGCATCATAAAGCAGAAAATAAACAGAAAATTGGATGATGATGATGATGATTATTATTATTATTATTATTATTATTATTATTATTATTATTATTATTATTATTATTATTATTATTTTGTTTCAAAGCAAAACTTTATTGAGTCTAAAAAGTTACAGAGTCACATCTAGTAATATATTGATTTGTCACAAATGAAAAACAAATTACAACTTTCAGTATATAAGTCTTTATCTTTTCTGCATACTTTTTTTTTCTTCTTGTTTTTAAATTTGGTCTTCTATTTAGTTCAGTTTGTACTTGCATCTTTTTGAAGTTGGAAAAAATGCTGATGTTGAAAATGTCATCATCTATCTTATTGGCCTTTATATTTCATAGACTGGATTTTTGTTTCAAGTGTGACCATGTGGCTGCAAACACATCTGGTTGAGCTAGGATGCTGTCTCTTTTTCTGAACAGTTCTAGTTTTATTGAATATGTTGCTGGATGGTGTCGAGGGTTATTGGCAAGTGCAAAAGTGCATCTGGTTCACCAGTAGGCATAAAGGTTGTATGTTGCTGCATGAGTAGCAGGGCTGTTGCCTTTTTTAAACGTATTTATTATTTCATCAATTGAAATGATAGCCTTTCTGTATGTGATAAACATTGTGTGACATATTGTTTCTAGGGCACTGCAGGAATGAAGAAAATGAACTTGTGTCACTTCTCCTCTATGACATAGCCCACACATGGGGTCTATATTTGTATAGAATCTATGAAATCTAAGGAAATGGGTTGTGGGTAGAGCATTGAGATTAAGCTTAAGTAGAAAATCAAATAATTTTGGTTCTAATGACCATTTTCTGAACTGTTGCAGTAGTAGTAGTAGTAGTAGTAGTAGTAGTAGTAGTAATAGTATTATTATTATTATTATTATTATTGTTGTTGTTGTTGTTGTTGTTGTTGTTATTATTATTATTATTATTATTATTATTATTATTATTATTATTATTATTATTATTATTATTATTATTATTATTATTATTATTATTATTATTATTATTATTATTATTATTATTATTATTATTATTATTATTATTATTATTATTATTATTATTATTATTATTATTATTATTATTATTATTATTATTATTATTATTATTATTATTATTATTATTATTATTATTATTATTATTATTATTATTATTATTATTATTATTATTATTATTATTATTATTATTATTATTATTATTATTAGCTTTAGCTTTCAAAAAGGCATTTTATTGATTCTATAAAAGATTACATCAAAAGTGTTTTACATAATTTTGGTATACACATTAATTTATTCTGTAACATAAGAAAGAATATCTGAATGATATAGTTCAATATATGGCTTCTTGAGTTGGTTGAACTTTTGTGAGTTGAAAGAGTTTTTTTTTAAAATTCATAATTGTTGTTGTTGTTGCTATTGTTGTTGTTATTATTATCATCATTATTATCATTATTATTATTACTACCATTACTACTATTACTATTATTGTTATTATTATTATTACTTCTTTTATTGTAATAATTTGTTTAATGAATTTAGCATGTGTAAGATAAAATTATTTGCATAGGAATTATATCAGGAATAGGATCACTATTTGACAATTGGACAACTAGATGATTTTAAAAAAGTTATTTTTATTAGTGACTGCTTAATTCCCATGGAATTGAAATATAATAAACTTGGGGCTATATTTGTGTGTAGGTACTTGATAAATAAAGTTAAAAGTTCAGCAAGTCTGAGATTTTCAAAAAATATTAATCTTTTTGAAAGACAACTATATAATATGCAATGTAGTAATGTTATGGCAATCTAATCTATATATTTTAGAAACCACAATTAGAACTAACAGAAGTGATTATTAACTTTTTTAAAAAAGTATTTTTATTTGCATATATATATTAATGAAGATTTTTATGTTTATACTGTGAAAATAAAATCTTTTTGGGATTTATCATGTATTAGTTTTCTTCTTCTCTTCCTCCTCTATCTTCTTCTTGCTCTACTTCTCTTTCTCCTCCTCTTCTTCACAAAAAATTCTGTTTAAAGTTTCTCAAATCTTTAAAAATGTTTTCATTCACTGAAATTGAAAATACCTTTTCTGAATTAGATTGCCAATGTTCTAATAAAATCACATTTATCTTCATCAAGGCTAAGACTGTAGTCAAGCGTTGATGTCCTAGTGGTTAGCATAGCTGCCTTCCAAGTAGATGACCAGGGTTTGCTTCCCAATCAATGTTTTGACATATGAAAAAAAAGGCTAAGTCTGTAATTAAAAACTATTATGTTTCAAATAATAATAAGATTGCAATTGCACAGGAATTAAAGAACATTTACTAATTTGGATATTATATATGTTATTCAATAAGAATTTTTTATTCAGTTCTGTTTTACAGTCAGTTTATTTATTAATACATGGTTTGACACACTCAAAAAAATTCTATTTTCATTATATATATTGTAACAGTACATATTTATCAGCATACCCAATTCACTACAAAATTTAAAAGTAAAATTAAATACAAATAAATATGAGCAATGGGAAATGATTATGAGAGATCAGCAAAGTACTAACTATAAGTATAATAACTATAATTTCACCAACATTACACAAAAGTAATAATTCTTCATCATCAGGAATAATCAATAATGCAAAACAAGTCAATAGTACATCTTGTGGTTGGATTTGAAATGGGTCTACTACAGACCAGACTGATTATTTAGCTCTTGTCAGTTTGGGGCAGACTATTTAAACTATAATTTGGATGCATCAAACTTAAGTGCTAATCCATAAGAATATAACAATTAAAAAAATAATGCTGTGATACTAAAACATGCTGATCAGCCTCAATCCCTGACCAATTAGTACCATTAATGTACTGGCCAAATATATACTTAATTTCTAAATAATTAAAATGAAATGTAGTGCAAGGACTTTAAAAAATATCTCCATTGCATCAATCTAAGAGCATCATCAACTGGATGTGCATAAACACTAAATATAAACTCTTTTTATAAACCAGACCATTATGCATGAATCTAGCTCAGGAACACAAGCTCTATAACTGCTCTAGTGAACAAGAGATATAATACAACATATAATAATTTATATTTTTGGATTAAATAAGTTCAGTGGAATAGCTTTAATAATGAAATATCAATTTATTAAAACACTAAAAATGAAATTGAGGGTTGGAGAATATGGCTGTATACATAAATTAAATCTTCTGATTTTAATGAATACAAAAAAAATCTATTACATTGTCATTTACAAATATGCTTCAATTGGTTTATATGAAACACACTTTTATATAAGCACACAGACATGCAGTATAATAATTTATGAACATATTTGCATTGTCATATAATAATAAAATGATTGATTTTAACATATATGTGTCTGCCTGACATGCACCTATATAAGCACACAGACATGCTGTAACATATGGCAATTGTCATATAATAATAATAATAATAATAATAATAATAATAATAATAATAATAATAATAATAATAATAATAATAATAATAATAATAACTGAGTTATCAATTATTAATAATACATAAGCAATGACTGATTTAGCATATATGTGTGTGCACATGGAAATCGGTGCACACATTGGCATTTATAAAAAATAAACCTAATAAACCATATTATATTTTCTTAATATACAATTAATTCACTGTCAAAAAAACATAAAATGCATATATATATATATATATATATACAAGCACTCAAATGTGCTAAATATGCATATATATATATATATATATACAAGCACTCAAATGTGCTGTATAATAATTTAAAAATTAACATGTTTGAATTGTCATAGACTTATAAAAAAATTCAATTCATTTTTAATAATGCATAAATGCACATGTATGGTGTGTGTCTATATAACAAAATAGATGATATGAATTAAAGCTATTAATTAATCTCTTATTATTACTTTTTTATGATAAGTAAAAGTTTTCTTTAAATAAATGTTTACTCTTTTGAAGTCATCCATCAAAGTTTTTTTTTTCTTAACAAGTTATTCTTGATTAATTATAAAAATCTTTTAAAAAATACTCCAGCAAGTTCTTTTTTTGCTTCTCATCATTAAAAAAAATTGTAGAATTTTCCTTTGATAATAAAATATATTGGAAATGCATATTACTTTTTGTTGAATAAAGTTATTTATTTTTTAAAAAATACAATTTAAAAAAAAATACAACTGTCATTTGCATTAAAGAAATTATTCAAAATAACTCACCACATGTACTATATATATATATGATGCAGTACCTTTATCTGTGCTTCTCTATATATAGATAAACAGTATACATATAAGCTAATTGTTCAGCAGACTTTCTCAGTAGGCTGGACCCTTCTAAACAGTACATTGGCATGATGTCATCTTCAAGAAAGGCATAACTGTTGGCATTCAATCAGAATTTGATAGACTTCATGCATACCACCTAGTACACAAGATAGAATGAAGAGCACAAAAAGCTAGGCCTTGCATCAATGTGAATCCAAACTCTACCATTATAAACTAGTAGAATCAGCTGGACTTGCACTGTCTTGCCTTCAGTTATATCTTCATAGTAAATTTCTATAATGTGTAAAACTTAAAAAAAATTTCTAATCTATTTTTTCTAACCTTTATATAGTCAGGGTGAAAAAAATACAGTAATTAAAAATAAGTTTTTTCTATCCTGATTGAAAAAAGTTAATGACTCTTTTCAATTCACTTTAATCCTTTGAAAAACAATTTTGTATCATTTCTATCAAATATGTTATATGGGCTTTAATTTAAAAAATTTGCTAATCAAAATAGGTAGTGGAATTTTATAATTAGCATAAAAGCATGCTTGTTTTAATTTCAAAGTCAGAAATAATAAATATTAATTAGATCATTTTAGATATTTATAATAAAAAAAATTTAATTTAAAATTATTTAATCCTTAACTGTTATTCCAGTGTAATATATTGTAACGAGCATAGACGTTCGTTACATTGTTTTTTTTTTAATTTATTAAACATGAAAGTAAATTAAAAAGTTCGCATTTAAAAATTTTCTTTAAGAATTAAAAATTGAAATTAAATATCATCTTAAACTCTTATATATTAAATCGCACAGATAATGAAAAATTATTAAAATAAAAATTTATTAAAGAAAAAGTATTTTAAAACTAAATTTTAAAAAGATTTGGAGATAAAATTGTATCTTTAAATTTATCTTTAAATATATATTTTGATTTGGAAAACAGGTTAATTAATCAGAAATGGAAATGATTGTTAATTAGTTAAATGTAAACCAGCCTTGGGCATTTAAAATGTAAAAACATCAGTCAGATTGGAAAACAATAGAAACTTTCAGCAAATGAAATAAATCCATTGGGAAATCGGACCTCAATGAAAAGGATCATCTCATCGATGACGTAATGTTAAGTCAATCCTTTGAATACGTATAAAAGGAAAATTTGGAAATTATTAATTAGTGACTGGAAATTGATTATTACGATGTGACTATATGTAGTAGTCCGGAGTTGGAGGAATTGACAGACGCACGGTCAATTCTTTCAGCTGTTAAAGAAGGGAGAAATGAACTATCGTTTCCTACATTGAGGACCAACTAAATTAAAAAACCTCCGAATGAATAAATAAAACATCGGCTAAATGTATACCAATATCTTCAGGACGGCGTGGGAATTCCCGTTCAAACTTACAAACAACAGATAAAGATGAACTGTTTAAAACCGTAAGAACTTTATAATTAATGAACATTAAGTTAAAAACTTTTCGTATTTAAAATAATTGCATTAGTTTCCTATCTGACTAAAGTAGTCAAAATGTTATTTGATGTATTTTTTTATTTATTTATGTAAAATCATTTCCATTTATTTATTTTTTATTCTTTAAGTTTTTATCATGATTTTTTTTGTTCTTCGTTAAATTAATTATATAAATGTTAAACTTAAGTCGGGCGTGAATGGCTGTATAGATTTGTAAAGTTATATTAGGGGAGGGTAATCTTAGGTTATTTGTTTCGTGGTTAGATTGGGTTAATGGATTGGATATATTGATGTGATTAGTAGATGTAATATTGATTCGCTACGGGCAGAATCGCTTCATACGCCGCACACTTCCGTTTGCCTATGGAAGGAATTATAAGTCGGATACCGCAGTTCCTTTCTATGGAGTTTTTTTGTTTTATTGCTCTTCTTTGCAGATAGATGTAATATTCCTATCTCATAAGAGGCAATTTCTTCTCTTAACCTTTTGTGCTGCCGTATTTTATTACATTGAATACATCGATATATCAGATGAATTGATACCAGTTTGACTACGAATTTTAGCCTAAGGTTAAATAGGGATAGAATGTTTATTTTCAAAAGCAAATTTATGTGGTCTATTCATACCCGACCCTAAATAAAAATGCCTTAAATTTAAGTTGTTTATAGACGCTTGCATGGATTGTTTATTGGTTAACTATGTTTTGCGTTTCCATATTTGATCAAAATATATAGACATTCGATAAATAATGATACCTTACGGTGAGTATCTAAAATGTATTTATTCGGATGTCTTTTAAATCATTGGTGACAATGCAAGTATCTTATGGTGAATACTACTGGGTTACTTATAAATTTCCCTCTGCAATTGCCAGTATCAATGATTTTATCTTTTGATCGTTTATGTTTACTTTGAAATGTTTTTAACCGTGTAATCTATGTAACCGATGTATAGCAACATATTAAAACAAGCTTTTATAATCCCATCTGTGCGAACTTAATTAAAATGTAAACTTATAATATAATAGAAATTTAAATGTAAATTAAAGTCAAAAATCAAAGTTAAAAATAATGTTAAATGTTAAAATGTAAAACTAATACTAAAATAATTTTAAATCTTATATATATGTGCATAAATAAATGTTTGTATGCTAATTACTGGCAGTGGCTTATTTTATTTATTTTTTAATGTTGAAATCTAATTAGATAAGATCTTATATTATTTAATCTCTGCTATTCCACTGAGCTAGTGACATGGGCTAACGACCGGAATCAAAATTTGAAAAAAAAAATTTTTTTTTTTTTTGACTTACGTATCTGCCTACTTTATAAATTTTTCTAGGTTCAAATGCCTAGATGGCGCCCCGTAGTGCAGATTACATTAAGTGCTAATTCTCCGGATCGTTACAATATGAAATATGTACAAAAAGTTTTCTTCTGTGTTTATTTCTACTTTTCCTTTCAATTTTATATATATGTGTGTGCACACAAACTATTATGTTGTTGTATGCCATGAGACATAACCACACATAACCACTTCAATATAGATAGATATATAGATAGATAGATAGATAGATAGATAGATAGATAGATAGATAGATAGATAGATAGATAGATAGATAGATAGATAGATAGATAGATAGATAGATAGATAGATAGATAGATAGATAGATAGATAGATAGATAGATAGATAGATAGATAGATAGATAGATAGATAGATAGATAGATAGATAGGTAGGTAGATAGGTAGATAGGTAGATAGGTAGATAGGTAGATAGGTAGATAGGTAGATAGATAGATAGATAGATAGATAGATAGATAGATAGATAGATAGATAGATAGATAGATAGATAGATAGATAGATAGATAGATAGATAGATAGATAGATAGATAGATAGATAGATAGATAGATAGATAGATAGATAGATAGATAGATAGATAGATAGATAGATAGATAGATAGAGCTCTACCAATAACCCACTCAAGCTTGTTCTCAATAAATGCCGAGAGAGAATCGAAAATTCAATATCTCTTTCAAATTGTCCCCAACCTTTAAACCATGGTTTCATGCTAATTGGCAATCGTCAGTAAAGGGTAGGGGGACTAGAAACTAGATCTAAATCTTCAACTCTGCTGAACAGCACTTATGTAAACTGTTTCTATCAGTTTGAAAGCACGAATTTTTTAGATATGTAAATATCTTAAAATCCAGCTAAACAAACTATATAGCTATATGGGTCTGAATTCAATTCAGTTTCACCACATAGTTAAAAGGTTCTGCAATATATATCATTGCTAAAACCTTCAAAGGTGCATTTATGATAAATAAAAATTTAACCTGCCTATAGCTTGCATTTTATGATCACAGATGGAGCTCTATCAATAGCCCACTCAAGCTTGTTCTCAATAAATGCCGAGAGAGAATCAAAAATTCAATATCTTTTTCAAATTGTCTCCAACCCTTAAACCATGGTTTCATGCTAATTGGCAATCGTCAGTAAAGGGTAGGGGGACTAAAAACTAGATCTAAATCCCCATCTCTACTGAACAGCACTTATGTAAACTGTTTCTATCAGTTTGAAAGCACGAATTATTTAGATATGTAAATATCTTAAATTCCAGCTAAACAAACTATATAGCTATATGGGTCTGAATTCAGTTCAGTTTTACCACATAGTTAAAAGGTTCTGCAATCTATATCATTGCTAAAACCTTCAAAGGTTCATTTATGATAAACAAAAACAAGTTAAAAAATTTTTAAACTGTGTATAGCTTGCATTTTATGATCACAGATGGAGCTCTACCAATAGCCCACTCAAGCTTGTTCTCAATAAATGCTGAGAGAGAAGCAAAAATTCAATATCTCTTTCAAATTGTCCCCAACCTTTAAACAAATGAACAACAGAGATTTTTTTATATTTTTAAAGTATTTTTAAAACAAGTAAGATATCACATGATTTTATTAACTTCAATATTATGCAGCCAAAAAATAACTAAAGCAATAAATATTAAATATTTCATATATGGATTTCTACAATGATTTGAAAAAAAATATTTATCTGTAATTACTTACAAGTGCCAAACAAACACATATTAAAAAAAATTTAACAATAATTATACAATTTTATTATAAGTGTATCAAATAATTAATACATCAGATTCAAAGAAACACCTAGAAAACATCATATTTGAAGATGCAAGAACAGTAAAAAGCAAATGAATGTTACATTTTTGTGAAGCACAATATAAAGTAAGAAATAACTGAGAAGCTTTAAAATTCACAGTGACTTATATAAGTAATGAATTAGTTAATAAATACTCAAAAATACTAAAATAATTTAGTAATCAAATATTCAATGTTGGAACTTGTTCATCATTTAATGACTTCATTAACAAAATAACATTAAACATTCTGTGACAAATGTTATATAAATGACTGATGCTTATTTTATTTACAGCAATCTAACAAGAAATCGTATGAATATTTTTAGTAACTTCCGTTAAAAGTTTTAATTGTACTTTTAAAACTCTGTTACATATGTAAATAAATAAAGATTAATTCAAAAAGATTTATTCATCAATAAAGGATAATATATATCATTAATAAATTGACTCCATAATTTTTGTTTGAGCACAGTATGGTGGTAATCTCTATGTTTATTCACACCTAATAATATAAACACTGCATTTGAGTTAATAAATATAATTATTCAATATATTTTAAAGTAATATGTTGAAATCAAAAATTAAAACCAAAGATTAACAATATAATACATCACATAATATAATTGCTGGCAAGAAATTGATTCTAAGTCTTCATGAGAAATGTATAGCTATTATTAATTCTAAAATAGAATGTAATATCAGTTAAATTAATTTTATCAAACATCTTTAAGCTTTCTAATTTTATTTTGAATAAAATCAAATGGTCAATTTTTATTTATTTTAATATATTTCATTTTATCAATATTTTGTTCGTGAAACTATTCAATTTAATTTTAAAATCATTTTATTAATAATATAATCAATTAGTCAATTATTAAAATCATGTTCATGAATAATATTGTTTATTATTATATCTGTAAACCGAAACGCAAATCTTTACATATTGTTACAAGATTGAATTTCATTGCTGTTTATTTTAAATTAAATATAAACAGCCCAATTATGATTGAAAAAATAATTATTTTGTCTATTTTTAGTCCAAAGTGAATAAATAAAGTGTTTATTATAAAATATTTTATATCTGCTATCTATTGTAATAATAATTAATTCTATACAACAATACAACATAATGCAAAAAACATTGATTTACTTTACTACACAAACTTTAAATTGTTTACATCACAATAAATCCATAAAAAATTATAATCTAATATATATATATTCAATATACTTAAAGTGAGCTGGTAATATCTATGAGAGTGTTGGATATATAAATTTTGTGGTATTGGTATCTTATAATTTTATTGACATGGATAACATATAAGAATGTCATTTTTTTTATTCATTCAAATGCATGTGTAGTAAAGAATGTACCCAATGGGTTTGAACCCGGTACAATATGGACAGATAATATTTATCTACATCTAAAACAATCTAGTGGCGCCTGGGGAAACACCTGTACTTAGCTAAATTGAATAAAAGTGATTAAGTCCCTTTTCCAATTTATTAACTTTCTTTGATATTTTTTTTAAGTTGTTATAAATACTCCAGTGTGTGCGTGTGACCATGAATGGTCTTATATATATGGAAACAGGAATGGGAAGGATTCTTTGTTGAAAGAACCTATTATTGGAGATAAGCATAATGCACTCCATGGATTTCACAGTAATTTTGTTTAGTTGCAATAGCTAATATTAGTTTATCTGATGACAATGGCTAGTGTATTTTGTTAGTTAAAATAATTTCCCAATATCGAAATATTTTAAATCTTAAGTGATGACAGTGATGAATTTTCATTTTTATTTTGTGTGTTGAGAAATGGGATAATTTATTTAACTCATTATTGGCATGACTAAATTAATGTTTATGATAGTTGCAAACGGGCTATGGTGTTATATTTAATTAGTTATAAATTATAGCGGCGATCATTTGTAAATTCATTTTTTTATTTAGTTACAATATATATGCACAATTTTTTAAAAACATTAATATTTTATGCATCATTTTGAGCAGGGACATGCAGATTTTTGCAGAACAAAAGCTATTTGTAATTTTCTCCAAGTGTCACAGTCCACGACGTATATATTACAATGTAATAATGTAAAACAAATTTGTGCATGTTTGTTCATATTTATAATATAGCAATTTCTTTTTTCTTTATAACTTAAAAATGAATTAAAACAGGCAAAACTTTCCATACAGTAGTGCCACCCATTATGCACAAGCCTTCTGACATTTATTGCTTACTCTGTTTGGCACTGGGTGGCACTACTGTATGGAGAATTTTGCCTGTTTAATAACAGTTATGTGCTAGCATATGAAATGGTGATCATGTGTTGTTAAAGATGAATCTTATCATAATTATAGATATTACACATATAAACAAATTTATGTAAATTTGAATTATAAATATTCGTGAAGAGAAAATTAATAATTATAATAATAATAATAATTACAAATAATATCAGCTATTACAAATAATATTAATTTGCTATTGAAAATTTTAATACAAAAATTCAGTATAAAATATAAATTCTAAATATAAATCATAAAAGTACATTAAATTATCAAAGACATGCACTGCATGTTATCCATTACTCTTGAATATCTCAGTATATAATTACTAAACATTACTCTTCCAAAGGATTCAAAGTCATCTTCTGTGAGACAGGGAAAGGAATGACAGTTCTAGGACTAACATGTCTATTTTTAATTGTGAAAATAATTTTATTTTTGTTCTTGAAGGAATCAAATAACTTTTCAGCTTATAAAAAGGCTTCTTTTATTTCTTCATCTGCTAAATATTTCTTATGTTTAAATAACACATAATTTACAGAAAATGATGCAACTGGTGATGATGTATTAATAAAATATGACTTCTGGTTGGCTAGTTGTGATTTTTTTTTTTAACTTATGTAATTTGCTTTTTAATGGAAAATCATTATCAAAATTTGTATGTTTTTTTTGGAAGTGATGCACTTACATAATGAATATAATACATATATTTTCATTCAGTATTATAACTTTCTTTTCTTTATACTTATTTTAAATATTATTTAAATCTGTGTATCTATTATATAAAAAACACAGTTATTGCTTTTATGACCAATAAGATTATTCACTATTGCATTTTTGCATTACGCAAGAAATATACCCATACTGATGAATTTGTAAACAATGTAAACATTATTGTGCATTTTGAATAAAAGCATGTGGTTATCTGATTCCTTCATTGACTAAATAAATTCATAAAATGATATTTTTCAAAATTTAGTTAGTATGTTCAATTTTTTTTTATTATTATAATAGGCATAAGCAGTACTTAGGTATAGGTCCTGCAATGTCAGGGAGATGATATGCCTTTTTGCATTCATAATAAATGTGTAATTTTGCAATCACATCAAATTTAAGTGAAATAAATCCTGTGATGTTATCCAATCTCATGTGAAAACATGTTTCTCTTTATTAAAGCATGATTTTTTTTAATATTTTATCATTTTCAGTTATTGTCCAGACTTTTTCTGACAACAGCTTTCATTTCAATTGTGTTTTGCTTTCTCCAAGTATTTCTATGTTATTTCTACTTCTGAGTTACTCCATTTCATTTGATTTTAAGTGTGTAAGTGTATGTAGTATTCATTTTTTGTCTTTTTGATTTTCTTTTCATATCTTCTTAATGCTGATTACAAACATTCTCATATGAATCACAGATATAAACTTCATGAATCCAGCAACTAGGATTCACACTCAAAATATTGAAAGACTATGGATTTTCATATCTTTTTGATTTTCTTTTCAGATATAAACTTCATGAATCCAGAAACTGGCATTCACACCCAAAATATTGAAAGATTATGGGGTTTCATGAAATGATGAAATAATCAGCAGTGAGGGACATCAAGTCAACACCTAACTCATACCTGGCTGAATTTATGTGTTGTGTAGATTGCATAAAAAATGACAATGGTTCATTTGCATACTGAATGACATAAAAAAAAATTTTCCACCAGGATGAAAAGTTAATAAAAGTGTTGTAATTTATATTTCTTTATTTTTGTGAATTTTTTTTTGTTTTGTTTTTAATAAAAATACATTCATTTATTAGCATTTTTGTGGAAAATCCCATTCAAATGAGATACTGTGCAATCACATGTTTAGTAAAATTCCATTTTGGGGTGAAATTTTTCAGTTGAGATCTCCATTTTGTATCAAAAATGTAAATGTCAAATTGCTTGTTTTAACATAACAATTCCTGTTATATATTAGATGATAAGTAGCATATATGTATATGTTTTTTTTGTAAATAATATTTAAAAAATAATAATTTAGTGATTGTTTTGTCCATATTTAAAGTAACACTTTATGGTGTTTCATATTTTACATGTGTTTGGGCTGAAAAAATATACTTTTTAAGATCACCTTTTTTTGTGTGTGAAATTCATATCTTTAGTGTTGTTATAAATTTTACAGTGTAAAAGTTGAATATATATATTTCTGTATGTAAAATCAATATTTATTTTTAAAATGTTTTTTTTTAATATCAATTTACTAGTGTTATAAATTTTAAAGTTTTTCATGTGAAAGTCATATATATTTGTGTGTGGCAAATCAATTTTTTTTTTTTAAAGGTTCTTTTTAATATTGATTTTTTAAATTTCTTGCTCAAATTTATATATCTTTATTATTGTTATAAATTTAAAATCTGCTCTATTTACTATTGTTATATTGTTATAAATTTTATACTTTTTTGTGTGAAAGTCATATATAATTCCACTCCATATTTTATACTTTTAGTTGTGTGAAAGAGATATTTTTAGTCCTGCAACATGAAGCATGTATTAGACATGCTATGCCTTTTCACATATATATTCAAACTGCTGATAACTTTGTAAATCTTGTGAAAATGTCTTATGCAAGATTTGTGTGCATGTTACTTTTTGAAAATCTTGTGAAAAATATCATGTACAAGATCCTTGTGCATGTTATTTTGGTCAGATCACAAGATTATAAAGTTATCGGCACATTGACATGAATGCGAAAAGGCACATCAAGTTTAATACATGCTCTGTGTTGCAGGACTAATACTTAAGTGCTGCATAAGCTTATTAATTTGCATTTATATAAATATTAGTATAAATATTTATTAAACATATATTTCCATTAATATTACTCATAACTATGCATGTAAAAATATTTCTATTTAAATATAAATGAAGAAAACAAATAAACATATATTTATTTACACAAACTAAAATTATCATTAAGAAATATATTGTTTTTGTTTTTGTTTACTATTTCATTTTGATAATGGCATATTTTTTGTATACTCAAGAAACCCATTCATTCTCAAAATTCACAATTAAACAAGACTAGCCAAAGAAAATAAATTTCAAAACACAACCAATGATTTTACTGCTACAAGCAGACTTCTTGAGTGTAAAGAACCAAAAGATTATAACAAATTTATACTATACGTTAACCACAATTCCACTAACATCCCAAACACCCTTAATATTAAAAAAACTTTTAAATAAGTTAATTGCTTCAGAATCATAAATTTTTTTATAATAAATATTTTTTCATTCTTCTTTTTATTTCACTTCTCTCAAAGAAGACAAACTTAACCTTATCAAAACTAATAAGGTAGCCTGTATCTTTTTCATGGACATATAAAGCAGAACTAAGATATTTATTTCTAATCCTACTTTTATGTATCTTTATTCTTTCATTTAATCTCAAACTACTCTGACCTACATATACCTTCTTATGAAAAACAAATGATAATATACACTATGTCAGAAATAGTCTTTCTATAAAAAATTTTATTTGTATTATTTAATAAATTATTCAAAGTAATACAACTTTTCCAAGCAATTTTCTTATTTCCAAACAAGTTACTATTTTTTATACATTTCTATAAAAAGACAATTTAAAAAGTAAAAAAAAAAAAAATTTTCTTTATTTTTTATATTATAATTAAATAAAATATTTTTAACAAATTTATCAGGGTAGTTTAACCTCAAATTAGCTTTATAAAATTGACCTTTTTGAAACAAAGATCCTTTGTTATAATTATTTAGTATTTAATCTTTTATTTCTATAACAATAATTTCTTAAAACAGCTACTTTATGTGACTACATAACAAACAATTATTTTTTATATTTCTAATCACCAATAAAACTAAAAATTTTAATTTAACAAAACCGAATATCCTCTTTTACAACATATTTTACAGAAAGATCAAAATAATTAAACTCGTTTACCAACTCTTTCAATTTATCATTTTCAACTACAAACAAATAAGCATCAACATATCTAACAAATAACTTTAAATATAAACAAACCTTTTTAATAATAATTTCATTTTCCAAATAATTCATATAATCTAAACAACTAAAGGAAGAAATAATATAATGTCTTATCCATCCTTCCTTAATCTTATAAATATTACCATTATAAGTAAATTACATAGAATCCTCCAATAACAAAATCAAATCTTTAATTATATTCTTTGATAAAGATCCAATTTTGATCAACACAGACATAAGAACATCAATACTGCTTAATCTATTAAAAGATTGATACATATTTTCAATATCCAAACTACGAAATACTCAATTATTTTTCATTTTACAATTATTAGTCTGATCAAAAGCTTCAAAAAAAGAAGAAACAGTATAATGACCAAAATTAACAAATTGATTAAAAAAATTATTCAAGAACTTAGAAATAAACTCCACAAAACTACCTGTAAAGTCAAAAATAAACCTTAAAGGAAAACCATCTTTGTGAACTCTTAATATTTATTAATATTTTAGCTGATATAAAGTCACTATAATAAAAATTTTAATAATCTATTCTATTAAAAAAATTTAAATTGATAATTTTTTTCATAATATTTATTAGCATTTTAATCACATTCTAGGATATTTTTCTAAAAATATATATTTACCATTATTTAATTCTTTATTTATTTTCTTTCTAAACTCATTTCCTTTCATAATGAGAGACCAGCAGCTTTGTCTTCACAAGAAATGATTACATCATCAGCAATTAACCTATTCTTAAGAAATTTAATCTTAGCAGGATTAATAATAAAAAAATTCTTCTTAATTGTTAATCCTACTGAGGTTAGACATTTTAAGAATAGGTTAGTTGCTGATGACATGATCATTTCCCATAAAGACAAAGCTGATTGTTTTTGTCAATATGAAATGAATTTAGGGGGGGGGAGGTAACGGAATTATGCAATGAAAAATATGCTTTTAGAAAAAGGTCTTGGTAATGTGATTAAAAGATGTTTGAGTTATGATAAAATGGTAATTTTTTAAAAATTAATAGATTATTTAAAATGTTATCCTAATGACTTCCTATCAGACATCACATGATCACCATCTACTGTATGGGGAGTTTTGCCTTTGTTGACTTCCTATCAGTTAAGATATTTATGAATATTAAGACTCACAAGGATAGTTTTCCTTTAAGGTTTATTTTTAACTTTACAGGTGGTGTTGTGAAGATTATTTCTATGTTCTTAAATATTTTTTTAAAACAATTTGTTAATTTTGATCATTACACTTCTACTTTTGAAGCTTTTGATAAGATTACTAATTTTAAAATGGAAAATAATTGGATATTTAATAGTTTAGATATTGAAAATATGTATCAATCTGTTAATAGATTAAACAGTATCAATATCATTTTGACTGTGTTGATTCAACATAGATCTTCATCAAAGAATATGATTAAAGTTATTAAAGATTTGTTTTTATTATTGGAGGATTTTATATATTTTACTTATAATTGTAATTTTTAAAAAGTTAAGGAAGAGTGGATAATAGGTTATATTATTTTTCCTTTAATATGTTCAGTTTATAATAATTATTTGGAAGAGGAAATTATTATTAAGAAGGATTGTTTATATTTAAAGTTATGTGGTAGATATGTTGATGACTGTGTGTTTGGAGTTGAAAATGATAAATTGAAAGAGTTGGTAAATGAGTTTAATTGTTCTGATTCTTCTATAAAAGATGTTGTAGAAGAATGGGGTTAGATTTTGTTAAATTAAAATTTTTAGATTTATTAGTGATTAGAAATGCAAAGAATAATTGTTTGGTATAAAGTCAGTTTGTTAAGAGTAAAGAACTAAGATCTATAATTAAAACTGATAGCTTATCAAGCTGTATCTCATAAAGTAGCTGTTTTAAGAAATTTTAATAGAAATGATATTAAATAATTCTAATGGGGTAACTTTGTTCCAGAAAGGTCAATCTTATAAAGCTTATTTGAGGTTTGGCTGTCCTGATATATTTTTAAAAGTATTTTATTTAATAGTAATATTATTTGTAATGATATAAAAAATAAAGAAAAATATGATTTTATTTCTTTGCTTTTAAATTCTCTTCTTATAGAATTGTATATAAAAATAGAAATTTGTTTGGAAATAAGAAAATTGATTGAAAACAGATATTATTTTAAATAATTTATTAAATAATACAAAGAAAATTTTTAATAAAAAGACTATTTCTGAAGTAGTGTATATTATCTCTTGCTTTTGTAAGAAGATATATATATAGGTCAGAGTAGTTTGACCTTAAATGAAAGAATAAAGATACATAATAGTAGGGCTAAAAATAAGTATCTCAGTTCTGCTTTGTATATCCATGAAAAATATGGTGCTAAGGTTGTTTCTTTGAACGAAATGAAATAAAAAGAAAAATTTTAAAAACTTTATTATTAAAAATTTATGATTCTGAAGCAATTATCTTATTTAAAAATTATTTTAATATTAATGGTGTGTGTGTGTGTGTGATGTAAATGGAATTGTGGATAATATTTAGTATAAATTTGGTTTCTTTTAGTTCTTTACACTTGAGAAGTCTGCTGGCAGCAGTGAAACCATTGTTGAGTTTATTTTCTTTCGCTAGTCTGGATTAGTCATGAATTTTGGGAAAATTTTGATTATTTTATTAACTAGTTTTGTTTTAGGCTTTTAATGAATTTATATATATATATACACCTGATCTCGTTTTATGCGATAGATAGGTTCCTCTGAAAACACGCACAAACTAAATTGTGCAAAAATAGACGTAACTTACATTGAAAAAGGGGGGATGTGGTCTGTGATTTTTCAAAATTCGTGTAAAAGCAAAGCACCAACGTAAAATTACTTTAAAATTCGTGCAAAAAAAAAATAAGGAAATAAAATATGACTAATAAAAAATTTCAAATTTGAAAAAAATTGATACAAGACAAACTTTTTTTAACTATAATATTTAATTTTATTCAAAATAATATATTTTTATGGATAATTTACATTTTTTTATACATGTTTTAATTATTATCGCTGTTTGCCCAAAAGCATGTTCATTTGCAAACTAATAAAAAATCAGATTCTCATGTGATGTGATGTGATGTATTTGGCTTCTCCTTTAACGAAGTCAAGAATATCTCAGCAATTATTCTCACAAGAGGAAATACAACTAGTGGCAAGTTCACTCTCATGTTGTATTAATGGTTTTCTGTTGACGATGACGATGATTTTATTAATTGTTTATGAACTTAGACTTATAATAATAAAAAGACATTTATTCATCACTGCTGGGAAAAATTTAATTAAAACTACCAATTAAAAATTAAATTCTTATTTTTGTCTTTAATTTTCATTTCCGTTTAAAAATCTAATTTTGTTTTACATCACATTAATTTCAAGTCGCCCGTAAGTAATTTTTAAATTGTTAATTACAATTAAAAATCAGATTTTAATTTTTAATTGTGCCCACTGCTATTACTGACCTTTTAAAAATAAACTTATGGACACTAAATGATTAATAATTGATTACGTTCTTTTTTAAAAAGCAAAAACAGAATGTGATTTAAAATGCAAATTTAACATGCACAATGTTTGAACAAATTTACATTATAATCTTGTAAAATTTAATGTGTGTATACATAAAATTTGGAAATCATGATTTTAATTTTATTATTGCATAAAATCTTACTATTATAAAGCACTGAAAATATTGAAATTACTAAGATGAAAGTAAAATTCCAATAATGTGCTATTACTTTCAATATAATGTAAGTGTGCGAAATTTATTATTTAAAGTAATAGCGCATTATCAGAGGTCGACTTCCGGTGAAACACGAATCACGTAACTTCAAAATCATGTTAAATAAGTCCATGTAAAAAGAGACCCAGGTGTATATATATATATTATCTGGTAAACTTTTCTTTTATACTCATAAAGAATGATCTTCAAATTGTAACCCCATTGAACAACAATATTTATTATATACATCAAAAATTTTACGATTCACTTATAATCTTATATAAACACATAGAAAGAAAATAATTTATAGTTCAAACTCTTTTAGACTTCTGTTAAAGATCACATATTGTGTTCTATTGGATAGACAGACATTATGTTTAATCCAGATCTATTCCAACTTATTAATGTTCCATAAAATTATTTATTTTGATAAAATGTTTTTGTTTTAATGAAGTATTTCATAATTAACATTTATAGTGTTTAATCCTACTTTATTTTTTTATAATTTGTCAATTTCTTCAAAATATCCTTACAAAGTATATTACAGCACTTAATTTTGCTATTTATTAAAATGAGATGATTTTTATCTGATATTATTATTTAGATTCTCCAAAGATGTGAAGTTTTATATTGTGAATGCTGAAATACTTCAAATTAAATCTCGTTTCTTATCTCGCACTCAGTCATATTACTGTTTGAGATCTAATGATTTTTCTTTCAAAAGTTAACCTTGGCAATGGCGGATGCTAGTTCATCGAAACATTGGTATGTAATAGAAAATACCACATGGATTAGCCCAAAACATAATTTTTCTATATCATACAACCATGATATATATATATATATCATTAGCTTTATTAAATCCTCTCAGGAATAAAAAAAATATCTTAAAATTTTGCCATGAGAAATTTTTGATACATTAATAATGAAATACATACAACCATTTTATATTACAATGCATTATTAAAAACAGTATTTAGTATTAAAATAAACTATTTTAATTACATTTAAATTAACTTAAATAATCTTAGAATTAAAGTTAAAAAATAAGTTGTTTGGTTTTTTTTTGTAAATAATAGTATGTTTAAATTCAAGTTTGCAATGGTATAATACATATTTATTGCAAATATTTTTTATATCAAATGTATAGAATCTTTTGAGTGTAGAACACTTAAATGGTAAATATGACTTTTGTACTTTTTCTTTTTTGGCCTTTATCTATTCATGAGCCATGAAAATTATAGATAGCAGTACTTTTTTATGTCCCTGATATTCTCAGATCTTGAAATATTTTTATGGCATTTACAATACTTTGCCAATCCAGAATCACATTATTCCTTTAGCAATTAAATGATTAAGTACATATATTCAAATAAATACTGATTGAGTCAAATTTATTTTAAAGGTAGTGTATTTATGCTCCTCTATCTTGCCCATTATTAAAAATAAGATTAAAGTGATGTAATTTTGAAAATATGTGGTTATTTTAGACACTGATGTAAGTATAAATAGATTTTAAAAAGCTAACAAGTTCATAAATATGGTATTTGAAAATGAAAAATTTCTTGTAGTACTTAACTCATTGCAGAACAAGTGCTTCGCCAATCTCTTCACATAAAAATAGTAATGGAGAAGTCATCAATCATCATTTTAGTGATCTGATGATTGATTAAAATTGTATCTGTTTTTTTTGTTTAACTCTGTAGTTAGGAATAAATAAGTGTCTACCTACGTGTCTGAAATCTAAAACAAAATGTCCACATTATCTAGATTTAAACTCCAAGTCATAATCTCAGAACGATGATGTGCTGTAGCATGAAGAAAATGGGCGTAATTATTTACCAATAGCAATTCATATCAATTTACGCAATACTTTACTAATTATATATACTTGAATTACTAAATATTTATTAACATATTTACTACTCTTAAATTAAAAGTTAATAAATTAAATCAATAAAAAACAAATGCAGTCCTTTACTTTAAAAATAGCCCATTGATTTCAATATATATACAAAACAAACCACATGCAAACTTCTTTATAAATCTTGATTTATTATATAAATTCTCATAAAGTACAAAAAATAATCCAAAGTTTGGACTATATTCTTTTATAGTCTTTATCAAGGAACAACTAAAAAAATGCATAAAAAAACAATAAATGTAAATACAAATATTCTACAATAATCCTCTACATATTTGCTTTTACCTTAAAACTCTTTTATCAAACAATCTTAAATTTCCATTACAATCGTTTTTTAAATATCCTTCTTTAAATACTTGAACACAAATGTCAAAAAGATAAGTAATCACCAATATCAGTATTCCATGCTAAACCAGCAATGATCAATTGGTCCAGATTATCATCTCTACAAATATATGCAATAAGTCCTCAGATATATATTAAGATAGCCAATCCTCATACTTTAATGGACAGTCTTCAATCCACTCCAACTCTTCAACTATCCATCCAATTGAAAATCTGATGGTGGAATGCTTAAATGCCACCCTGAGGCTGAGATTCTCGTCACACCCATGTTGACCTAAAGTCAGTCTGACCCCTTAAGTACAGGACATAATCCATTTAATACATATAAGAGAGATGGGCAGACATCTGTATCATGAAATAACTGAAATACAGGCTTATTATATACCTGTATCAATATACATAATATATAGGGTATATGAGCACAGACTTTCACACGACTCACCACTCTCCACTCTATCTCGTAACACCGATACACTTGAACACATATATGTCGAAAAGATAAATAATCACCTATACACGTTCTTTCGTGTTAAACCAGCAATCATCAGTTGGTCCAGATTATTTAATTAAATCAACCTATTATTTTCTTTTTTTTTTTTACAATTAACAGCCTAATCATTACAGATTTCATTAATATAAATTCCTTCTTTTATAATTTTTTCATAATATGAATGATTAACCCTCATTTAAAAAAATAAGAATTTATAAAAGTATTTAATCAAGGCTGCGGAGTACAATATTGAAGTAGAAATCGAGATCAAAAAGTTGCCTAAATATTCATAAAAACAAACAAAAGATTGATGGAAAAAGTTTAACTGAAAATGTTAAGAGAATTTAATATGTATGAATAAGGAAACAGATTAATTGTTATTTATGAGAACTTCTTTTAATTTTATTGTAAAATAGTTAAATTTAAAAGTACTTTGCGGTATTCCATACGACGTCGTTATTTCCGGATGATAAAATAGGCGCGTTAATTTATTAGCTACTCGTAAATGGATTTTTTGTTTCTTCTCTTTTCTACTTACTTTTCAACGCTATAATTCATTTTAGTTTTAATAAAAAGATTTGTTGTTTTTTTTTTTCATTTTTAAACCAATGCAATAATAAGTATTCATTTAAATATAATTAGTAAACCATTATTAACAACTAATTTATCATAATTAAGACTCCATTATTGCCACTTTTTGTCGTAAATCTTGGGCGTATTTTTAAGGATAGAAAAATTTATATATTAAAACTACTTTTAATTTCCCTGAGTGAAAAATTCTCTTTCCTATTCTGGGGAGTGAATCTAATGCGCAACCAGAAATCCACGCCTTAGCTTGTCATGCGATGCAAGAATTAATTGTAAACTAGTGAAATTATTATTATTTAGCGAGCTTAAAATGCCTCATTAAAAATCAATCTCTCTTGTAAAATGAATGAAATATGTATATTATCTTATCTGTTGGATGGGTACTTAATTAAACAAAAAATTAATACGTTAAAATATACAAATAAATTGTTACGTGGAAAAGAAAATAAGAATAAACCTTTAAGGTGGCCTAGTGGTTAGCATAGCTACCTTCCAAGCAGCTGACCCGGATTCGCGTCCCCGTCAACGAATTTGACATACGAAAATATATATATATATAATTTTATATTTAATATTAGTTTTAAAACTACAATTAAATTTTACGTATAATTCTGTCTTCTTATCAAGTTTGGTAATAATAATAATGTTACTATGTGCATTTACACAGAATACAAATATATATAAAATAAACTGATATTTTCATTTTGAAAAATTTTCCATTAAATGACTAATTAACTGAGGCTTGTTTTATCGCTTTCATAATACCAATTTCCAAATGGTCTTAAATATATGCAAAACAATCTTTAAATAACCCATTAATTTTCTCTACAAAGCCAATACACAACAGTCTAGTATTAATAATATTTGAATAAATTTCGCTTGCGGGAATCATATGACATTTGACTATTAGAAGTCAAAAGTTATTTTCTGATCTGACACACTATTAAGCTGGATATCAAATAAATCAGGTTTATTTTTACGTTTTATATTTTATAAAATATTCATTTATTAGTCAATAAATAAATAGCTAGACAATAAATATAATGAGGAAATAAATTAACCACTATGCTATAAGATTTTTGATGTGTGATATACATATATAAACCTAAACTGCACTTTGGCCATTGCACGATAATCTCTATATATTAATTTATTGTACAGGCTTAAACCTGCATTTATATATGTAATATAGGCGGGATTCGAACTCGGACTTCCACACGACCTACTCTACTCTCAGTGCCATCACATATTGCTGACCCAGCTGATCACACACATGTTGAAAAGATAAATAATCACCAATAGACGTATTTCATGCTAAACCAGTAATCATCAGTTGGTCTAGATTACTATCCTCATAAATATATATATACACACACACACAATCAGTGCTCAGCTTTAAATTAAGATAGACAATCTTCATACTTTAATGGACATGCTTTAAACTATTCCAACTCGCAACTCTTCAGCCTTCCATTTCATTGAAAATCTAATGGTGGAACGTTCAATGGAAACAATACATATTGAATTAAAATTACGTAAAGTATTTTTTAAAAGATTACCATTATGTTTATACAAATTATAGCTTTAAGTTTAAAAAAGACGTGATATATCACAAGAGGATTTGGAAGAAGACAACATGTCAGGCTACTATTTTATGTAATGATTTTGAAAGAATAATTGGCGAAAAAACAGTTTCCATTATACATCAAGGAATAACTTTATTTCATAAAGATTTCAACAACTAATCCAGTAAATGCATCACAATAAAATGAAATCATCATATAACAACTGTCCATGTTCAATCTTTGTTTTTAATATAGCTTTTTAGAAAATTGTACTGTAGATTTTAATTTCCAGGGAGAAATAAACAAGGAATAGAAGATAAAGAGCTACAAGTCAAACTTTAATTAACAATATTAAATATAGCAATAAAATGTGAACAGTCCACAATATGACAATAACATTAAAATATGAACACTTAAAAATGTTATATATATATGATACATCCTACATTAAATTCGATATACTGTGTATATCATTTGTCATCATATTTTAAGAAGAATTAAAATTTCACTTGTATCATATTCTATAAATATTTTAACACAACATATTAGTTGGTGCATTTTGAAAAACTTCTGTAAATATAAAAAAAAAATTCATTTAGTTGGGAAATATTACTAATATTTGGTATTATATATATATATAAAACAAAAACAAGTTATAATCACGTAACTTGCTATCGCTTGTATTTATGATCAATAGATGGCATTTTACCAAAACCACCGAACAGGCATATATTTGTTTACATAAACGTCAAAAGAGTCAGAATTCACTATCTTTTTCATTTGTTTCACCTTCAGATCAGCTGATTTCAAGCTAATTTGCTATCATCATAGCTTGAAATCAGCTGATCTGAAGGTGGAGCAAACAAAAGAGATAGTGAATTCTGTCTCTTTTGACGTTTACGTAAACAAATATAAGCTTGTTCAGTGGTTTTGGTAAAACACCATCTATTGGCCATATATATATATATATATATATATATAAGGTTATAACCTTAAGACCATGTGCCTGAAAAAAATTACTGTTGTTATTTCAGGTGTATAGTCTTAAGGTATATTACTTTACATAACGAATATGTGCTTTACAAATATAATTAATACATTAGTATAATAATTCTCAAGGATAGATAGGATTTTTATAAGTAAATTCATAAAAATCTGTTAATTGACACTTAAACAATCCCAATATCAGTTACAATCAATAATCTCAATATATATACATATATTGTAATGGTATTTTATAGGTTTTACAATATACACAAATATGTAATAATAATTTTTGACTCAAATTGAGCAGAGATAATATTTAGGTCAAAAATGTTTAATATACTTTGAATAAAAATGATTAAATTTAAATATATATATATAAATATTAACCAAATCTCTATAATGATGATGATGATGATGATTTATAACTAAAATTGAAGATTAAACTCTTAAAAATATTTTTTTTTTTTTTTAGTTTCAATAAGTAAATAAATAAAAAAGAAATTTTAAGATACCAAATCTTCTAAATATAAAGTTTACTTCTGGAAAACTTACTAACACCCAAACATTATCATTAATAAATTATTACTACCATCCCTTCATGTCCCCCAGAAGATTGCATATTTTCTCAGGTTGGGTTATTAATAACATAAGGAATCTTAATATCATAATGTTTAGATTGAGTTCAAAAGCAAAAAAAAGACTTAATGGATTAATAAAAAATAATAATTTATTAGCAATAAATATATGAAATTGTTGTTTATATGATATTTATGACTATTACAAAGTATGTAAAATATTAAAGATGTAATTATGAGAGATATTTTAAATTTAAAGCCATAGAATAATTATTATATTTATAAGATATTGCTGAGAGAGAAGTTAAAAAAGTTAAAACCATGGTTTTCTGTGGATATTATTCTTTTCATATATATATATATATCATAGGGTGGCTTACACCTCAATCATACCAGCCAAAATTAGCCCACATTTCAATTTGAAACTCGTGTGAATTACATGGATGTTATTTCACTATTTTAACCATGAATATATATATATACAATGTGTATATGCTCATTTGTTAACATTTGACAAAAGAAAGTCACAATAGATTATCATATATATATATTGATTATTAGTATAGCAGAATAATAAAAAGAAATAATCTATATATATATATAGTATTAGACAAACTTAGACAGATTGTGTTGTATGTTTTAAATCAAATAATACTAAGTGATGCAAATTGAAACTAAGGAAACTTGGAGATGACCTTGATATCAAGTTTAGTCACAAGGAAACTGAGCATGAAAATAAAATTTTAATTCTATTTTTTAATGAATTGTCTTATTGATACTATAAATACAACAATGAGCAGCTACATTGATTTAAAAGGAAATGGAGATTTTAATATAATGCTTAATGGAAATCAAGGGCAATAAAAAAACAATTTTTTTTTAATCACTTCTCAAAAATAATGCTTGTGCTATAAAAAGCTAATATCAACTGAATGCAAATTTTGAATACTGGAAAATAGAGAATGTTGTTTAAATTTACAATTTTTATTGATCAAATACAGCAATATAAAACAACATGAAATTTAACAGCAATAGCTTATTAAGTGAAGTTAAACAAATTTGCATAAAATTGCATAATAACAAAATTATTTTTGAATCATGAGTGAAGGAACTGTGATATTTTTGAATGTTGATAAAAGAAGAGAACACAAATATTTCTAATAGTTAAAAAAATTATGGAGTAGTTTATCTAACATTGAAAGAAAATTATTCAATATTAGATCATAATCTATTAACTGAAACAATTTTATAAAATACTGTAAAATCCATATGGGATAAAACAGTCATGCTGTAGTATATGATTGCTCTCTTCCCTAACATGACTGCTTGAAAATTTTATTGTCTACTTCAATAATATACCCAAGAAGATGCATATTGTCCAACCCAAGATGTACACAGAAAATGCAAAGAACAAGCCAAATTAAGTTATGATAAAAATTAAAACTATAATAAGGAAATAAACAATGGGAGAATTAGATATGAAAGTGTGGCTTAGTTATTGTTATATTCATTCACATTCATTCCTGATTTATATTCAGATTTGTTCAGGTATTTGGATATTCAGTTATCTAAAGATTCAGACATTTAAGTGCAGTATAGAGCCAGTCATTACTGCTGCAGATAATATTAATGCAGATGCCACCGAATTAGCATTATGCATTGCTTGAAAGCCATAGGAGTGTGTGACCAAGCTTTATGCCCAAATCCTCAACTGTCCTCACCTGAAATCAATGTCTGAAACTAATGCCTAAACTGTGAATTTCACTGAAGCCATTGAATAATACCAAAAGGTCAACCAGTTGGAAAATCCAAACTGATAACCAAACCAAAAGAACTGTGTCATCTTAATATCATGAAAAATCTAGATAAATAAATTTTCAATAATAATTGTCTAAACACTTTATTTTTTTGATTGACAAAAACTTTAATGAAGAACTATTCTAAGTTTTCTTATCACTATATCACCATTAGTTTAAGAATATAAATATATAATGTGTTAAGGTAAATGCACTGAACCCCCTGATCAAGAATATGAGTTAGCATGTGATATTTTAATGCTGGATTCATGCCTGTCATCCTAGCATCCTGGTTATATATAACCTAAATAGATGGATGGCACCTGAAGCTTTGTTCTCAAAACAAAAATGCTTTGAATGGTAGGTGTCTGTTCCAGTAATATGGAAGTGGGTTACAGTCAGGAAATGTGTTCATGATTATGCTGTGTATAGCCTTGATCTTGACATAGGTATCACTGATGGTTAAGTTGTCACTGGCATTTTTCCTTCTGCTGATCTATCCCTGCAGATATTGAAGATATAATTAAATAATTGCATAAAGTAAAATGATAATACAAAACATATTGTTAATAAATAAGATAATAAGTATTACAAGATATTACTAAATAACTATTTTTCTGCATATAGTAAAATGAAGTATAAGGAATAAATATGTATTAAGCTTAATAATAAGATTATTAAAATAAAATGTTAAAACATGAATAAAGTCAAGATATTAAAAGTATAGAAGTAGAGACTAAAATTTTGTAAAATAGACATAAAACAGCTTAGGTGGGCAGATCTGGTTCAGTATATATAAATGAACAATGTTCAAATATAATATTGGATGGATGTAATATTTTAAACAGTGTCACTTAATATGTAATATTTTATAACCTGATAAACTGTCAAAGCATCACATATATTAAATTGTAATTAAACATTTCATTCACACCATTGTTCAACTGCAAAGCAACAGGAAAATATAACTAATTTATAGCTATTCATTATTAAATAGGAAAACTAATATAGACAATAACATTTTTGAGAATCAGCATGAAATCTATAAATTAATTTTTTACAACCTGATTCCAGTTGATCTTAAATAAAATTCACAGATCAGAATTTTTAAATATTCTTTTTAATCTTTTCAACAGGTTTGAATTTTTTGGCAGCACTTACAAGCTATTTAAATTAAATTTCCAAGTTTATTTTTAACAAATTATTCTTTATTAGATTTACATAAATTCTAAATTATATTTTAAAAATATAAGTTTACAAATAAAAAATATTCATAAAAAAAATATTTCAATTTTGCACATTTAGAATAAAAGGTAATAAAATAAAATATATAATCAGAATTGTAGTTTTTTATTATTGTGTTTATTGCTACGATTATTGATAAATATATTTTAAAAATGAAATAAAAACAATTTTAGCTCCATTTATAAAATGCAAATGAATTACTATTAAGATTACATAAAGCAATAAAATTTTGTTTTAAAATTTAATGTTGGACAAAAATATGTAAACAATCTTTGGAAAAATAATGTTTTTATTTTCAAAATCTAAACAAAAGAAGAGCATACTCAAAAGCTTTTGGAAGTGCTCTTGAGCTTAAGAACCAAGAAACCAAGTACAAGTTGATATTTTTGTGTTAGCTTTCTCTGTACAATTCCAACATTTTAATATTTTTAAAAGTAACAAATCAATACTATTTTAGTTTGATGTGTTTGCTGTCAAACAAACATAAAACTGACAAATGATTGTTAAAAATAGCGGCAAGAGAGTGACTTAAAGCTGAAATGACTAAAGTGCCATCAGGTTTACCACAACCTAATAGTCACAACACTTAAAAAACTAATAGTCCTATAAGGTCTAATTCATTATAAATATCTGATATCACAATTAAATAGAATCAGTTAAGACATAATATTTTAGGATGTAATGATGTTTAATTAAAATTTAATATAGGCAGCATTTAGAGAGCTCATTATCTTTCAAAATATTTTGCATTAATTTTGAGGTTAATACATGGAGAATCTGAGATTACATGAGAATATGGTCCCATACTAAGGTAGTCATTTCTAACAGTATACCACATTAGAGCTGAATTATGAGGAGATGGGAAATCATCATTACCCCAAATAAAGTATAAATTACATATAAATAGAAAGGGCATGAGAGATCAGTACAGATCTAACTATAAATTTAAGCATTACACAAAATTAATAATCATTCATCATGAATGATCAACAATGAAAATAAATCAACAGACAATCTTGTGATTGGATAAGAAAGTTTTTCACTATAATCTAGGCTAATTATTTAGCCACTGCCAAACCTAGGGTAGGAATACAAACAAAAATTATCTGGATGCACAAACTCAGGTGCTAATCCATGAGAATATAATAATTAAAAAAATAATGCTGGGATACTAAAACATGCTGACCCTCAGCAATGCTCTTTGGCCACTTAGTATTTTTAATGTACTGGTAAACTATTAACTTATTTTCTCAAGAAATAATAAAATAAAATGTAAAGTAAAATGTAGTGCCTGAACTTTAAAGCAGTGGACTGGTAAAAATAAGGTTAAGATTTCACAGACCAGCAGAAGTCTATAGATAATTTTTTTAAAAGTTTTAAACTGCTTGGTCTTAGATGAGCATAATTTTTATAACTAAACAAAACAACACACTAGTTACTGTGTATTGTAATGGTGTTGCTTACCTTCACATGCTGACCACTCTTTCTCTCTCAAATTGCGCAGTCATACTGCTACGGAAAACAATACATTTTCATTAATGTGGCTGCATTCATTGTTAAAACATGCAAAAATAAAATGTTATTCACTTGAATGTTGGGAAATATCACAGCTAGTCTAAATACATGACAATCATTATGATAAATGTAATATCTGTATTTAATGTTAAATATACAAGATGAAGTTATATATATGGAGTTTGTATAATAAAAAACTTTTTTTTTTAAATTTTGAATCTCATGTTATTTTAATCTCATTTTTACTCAATTAAAAAAAAGAAACAGAATAAAAAGTTGTTTTGGTAAAGTGACACTTAGAAATAAAATGACCATTATAAAGATGTTATTTTGCTATATAGAAAAAAAGATAATAGATTTGCATTTTCAATGAATGAAAATCATCATCAATGATCTGTCTTCATTTTGTGAAGTTTTCAATTTCAAAAGGAAATGTCACACACAAAATAAAAAGATGATACAAATGCAATAAAAAATTTTGCTATATGTGGACAATAAATGAACTGATGCAATACAGAAATGTCTACTAGGTATAGACGTGTAAGGAGTGGTGCAATTATCATGAGATTGATACTTTGTTTTTTAAAGATTGCATTTTCAGATAAATTCCTTTGATTATTATTTAGTAATTATAGTATTATCTAATAATTTAAATAAAATTTTGATTTATAATTAATTTCATTTAAGCAATTGTGATGAAAAAATAAATAAAAATTGTTTATACTAATTAAAAGTTTAAAATCTTATTATTTTGTTATTACAAACTTTCCTGCCAGTCTAGCGCAGACTGGAAGAAAACTTCTGCAGACCAACACTGGTCCATGGACCAAGGGTTCAAGACCATTGCTCTAAAGAATACCCCTTTGCACCAATCAGGATTACAGAAAAATAAATCATTTGTATATCCAAAAACACTACACATAAATATCCAGTTCAAATAATTAACTGCTATGCACAAATCTAGCTCAGGAAGCAAGAACTGTATAAACTATTATTGTAAGTAAGAGATAAATAAATAAATAAATAAATAAATAAATAAATAAATAAATAAATAAATAAATAAAGCATCTTATTATAAATCACTTCAAATAATTCCTACATTTACTCTATTGTAAGTAAATAGTTTGATTGGGATCATGTAATAAAAGTCTTTGTGAATCTCACTTAAGATTAATATGTATTAGACTGTAAAACCATTTCCATAGCTTTCATGTTGAATCTGCAAATACCATTGTATCTATACTTTCTTTGTTAATAAATATCTCAGGTTATACATAAAATTTTCATTTTCATCTGTTTTGCTGTTTCTTCAGTGAGTGTCATGAGTGAGATATTTTATACTAAATTTAATATAAGTGGCACTTAAAGAATTCATTGCCTCCTATAATAATCATAGCAATTAAAAATAAAATTGATTAAATTATTCATAATTTTACATGCATATAATATAATAATTATAATACTGTTTATTAAAATAAATACATTCTTTACATGAAATTCTTTTAAATACAGATCAAAATATATTTACACAAATACAAATGCCATTCTTCTGCTACTAAGCCCTAGTTGCACTTTTATGTAAAAGAAAATTTTTATCACATTTTTTTATTTACATGCATTTTTTAACAATATAAAATATGGTAGTAATAACAATAACAATAAATTGCGTTTTGATAATATATTAATTATATCATAAAATGTTGATTATATAATATTAAATACTCATATATATTTTTCAATATACTAGCTTTTCCCCTATTTTCTCTCTTTGATATATTTTTTTAATTTGTTTTTTTTTTATTTTCCATAATGTTGCAAGATTCTCAATTCAATTATTAAATAATTTGGGAACAGATTTCTTATTCTAATTCCATATTTATTATAATATTTTGAAATTATATATTTATCTGCTTTCCTTTGACATATTTCAAATTGTTTTAAATAAGACTTTTTGAAAGTACTATCAAAAAAACTTTTCTTTATAATTATATAATCAAAAAAATTGATTGAATAATAAAATATTATTTTTGTATCCGCTGTTTTCTTCTTTGATATAATTTTCTTCTATTAGATCGATTATTCTTTTTTGCAGTACTGTTAATCTATTAATATTAATATTAATATTAGAAAAACTTGCAAAACCATAAAGCATTATTCCATATCTCAATAAAAGTTCACATAAAGATTTATATATAATATGAAAAATATTTAAAGAAAAAATATCTGATTTTGTAACCATTGTTATAAGACATCCAAATTTATTAATTAATATGTTTACATGATGTTTCCATTACATTTTTTCATCTATTATCATTCCAAGATATCTAATACATTTTACTTGTTCTATTTTTATACACTTATATTACATTATTGTCATAAGAGCATTCATGTGAATGCAGATGTCCCATATGACTATTTAAGTTAGATAGCTGGATTTGAAGACATATGGGTGTCTGAAAAATTCAGATTTTTTACTTCTAGTTAACAATTAGATAAAGTGCTGGGCTTGACTGGTATTTTAAATCTAATGCTTGAATATTCTAGCGCCTCACTGAGGAAGCCAGAAGCAGAAACCAGTCTGGGGTTGGGGATATCCTGAAAAGCTTGTTAAGAGCTATTGGCAAGCTCATTATATAACATCAATGTTTTTATATTTCATCAAAATTTAATAATAATGTTTTGCATGTCACTTAAAATATTACACATTTAAAATAGTAACAGTAAATGGAAATTACTTAAATTATTCAATATTTTCCAAAAAATATTAATTTATATATATATATTTTTATCCTTTTTTTCCCGTATGTCAAAGCATCGGCTGGGAAATATATATATATATTTTATTTGAAAAATATTGAATAATTTAAGTAATTTCCATTTAATGTTACTATTTTAAATATAAGTATTTTAAGTAATTTCCATTTACTACTTTTCTTATTATTTCACATTATTCATGCAAATTTTACGTATAATTTATGTCCTCAGTTCCTTGAATACATAATATTTCATGAGATTAAGTTTTTACAGAGGATTTTAAATGTAATGTTTGGTAACAATAATTCAGCTCATTTTTAACTGACAGATCAGCTCACAAAATAACGAGCTTTTATAGAGCCCCAGGAATCTGTACAGAATGTCTCCATTACATTTCTGCTTCACTTCATCAACAAAAAACTGAAAATCCAAAAAGAGAAACAAGCTATATCCAAAACATTACACCACTGTAAAATAAGATCATTATTGTTAAGGAAAAGTGTATAATTTTATTTATGATTTTTCTGTTAGTGGATTGGATATCTCAATAGCTCTTTTTTGATTCATCTTTAACTTGACAACTTTTAATAAAAAATGCTATTTTATGAATATCTGACAATATATATATTTTATCTGCTACATAGGCATCAATATAAAAATAATGGATTCTTTTAAAAAACACTCATGGTATCAGTTATTTTGCTTGCATCATCCCTGTTTTTGTGAACAATAAAGGGCCCAATGAGTTTTATTATTTAATAAATATTCTAATTACATAATTCTGTTATGTTGTTTATTAAAAAACACAGAATTTACTTCCACAAGTTCGATTTTTCTAGCCCTTAATTGCATTTTTATACAACTTAGATATAATGATTATGTTTATACATATTTACATTTTTAATTATACGATTATGGTTTATTACAGATTTTAATACTAGTCAAGCATTGGTGGTCGAGAGGTCAGCATCGGCTGCTTTACAAGCAGTTGTCCTGAGTTAGCGGGTTCGCTTCCCAGCTGATGCTATGACCCATGAGAAAAAAAAAATTAATACTAAGGTTATTTTAATTTTTCAGCAAAAATTTTTAAACAATTTAGAACATTGACATTAATTTTAATATAGTAAAAGAATTTCTGTCTTTCCAGTTTTTTACTACTCTAACATAAAATATTAATTTATTTTGAGGTAACTAGTAAAAAAAATATTTGTTTACTTTTGGACAAGTTTCAAACATTATCTATATAAATAATATTTTAACTATTACTATATGGTAATTTTTGCAATTTTAAAGTAGATACTCAATTTAAACTTAGTTTGTCGTGAACACAATTTATCAAAAAGTTTTTATACTAATACTTTTTTAATTAGTTGCTTACTCATTAGCAGTAAATCTTGTAAGATGGTTTATTGGTGGAGGTGTAACAATAAAAATAAAATATACAGATATAAAAAATTATATGATAAACTAATATATATATACATATGTTCCAAATAATTTTAATGGTAAAAATAATAAAATAAACTAATTAATCAGTAGGGCTTTGGAATACTTTGTAATCCTTATCAACTATAAAGTAATATAGAAGATATATATATATAAATAATTTACTTAGTAGTTAAACTGTACACATAAATACACTTGAATGTAAAAGTAAAAATATCAGTAGATAATTATATATTTATAGTTAAAGTCCATACTTCATTCTTATTGATTTAGAAAATTATTTATTTATAACCTCATCAATAAAATTTGTCATATTTGTTATCATGTTTTTTCTATAGGTAACATAGTTAACATAGTTATTGTCATAAGTCAATTTTAGAACTGCTAAATTTCTTGAAAAAAATTTTTTTTCTGAGCGCAACATATCTTGGGCTGAAATACTATCATCTGCACATAAATCATATGTTACCCTCACTATATTATCCCCAATAAGTAGCAATACAATTATAGATTACACAGTTTGGTTTGACAGCATTGAATCTAGCTTCTGTGTTAAGTATAATGATCAGTATTAATAGTAGTCCAGCCCACCCAGCACATTCACTATAACTATTGCTACAAATAGAATTATATAAAATACTATCATATAAATATATAAAAAAATTAAGAATTTAGTAATAAAATGAGGATTTAATTTTATATTGGGAGGCCTCTAGTTCTTACGGATAAGCCATGAGTTCTCATCAGTCTTTTATAAAAAATATATGTATAACACTTTTTTCAGATGATCACTAGTATTCTTTTACAATAGAAGAGCACCATAGCTTGAGAATTTGCATTGTATTTTCAATTAGATATATTCTTATGGCAGTAAATTCATAACATGCAACCATATATATATATATACATTATTTCAATTAAGCTATTCAAAAAAATTCAAATTAAAAAAAATTAATAACATTAAAATTTACAAATTTAATAATTTTTTAATATACAATTGTAGCTGTTTTTCTATACCTTGCATGATTATATTTATTAATAACATTTCTTTGGTAATGAAAGCACATAATTTTATTTTTCATTTTTTTATTCTTTCTGAACAGTATTTTACATAATAAAATGTTTTCTGAGAATAATAATAAAAGTTTTATAAAATATAAGAAAATTTGTAAAGTTTCTTTTTTAAGCTATAAAATGAAAGTTATCAATTTAGTAGTGAAAAAAAAATTGATTGTAAAGTGTTCTTATATTTTATCAAAAAGCTTAAATTTTAAAAAGTTTAAATAAGAATATGAAATGATGAGTGATGATCAGTAGGGATGAGTATATGATTTCTGAAATTAATATTAACTTCAAATGGTGAAGTAACTTAAAAGGTCATAGTTTATACTAACAAGACTATTATTATATTTACATAGAAAAAAAAAGTTATTTAAAAAAAGATAAGATTCAGAGAACAATTGGGATGAAATCCTAATATTGATCTTTTAATTTCATTTTTAAAATATTAAAGATGTAATACAATAAGTTTTTTTTATTTTTTTTCTTAATGAATGTGACTGAGTAAACACACACATAGTAAAAAATACAATTGTACTTCCTTAATGTATTATTAATTACATTATTATTATTTTTTAATTTTATTTATACTATAATGTTAATTTATATTTGCTTAAATGCACAAATAATAGGTGAGCATGTTGAAATGTAATGTGGATTTACATTTTATTAAACAATAACTTGTTTTAGTATAATCAACGCATATCAGCAACAAGATAGGCTATTATATATAAAGTATAATGCAGATGAGGGGGAGGTTGGAAGAAAACTTGGAACAAAATATAACGGATATCAATGTTTCTTAGTATATTCCATATTTGTACATTTAGTCTTTCTAATAGGCTTTTGCTGGATTTGTGAGTACTATTAAAATATGTTGTACACTTGGTCATAATAACAATTTTTGATCATAGTTATATATATATATATATATATATATATATATTGTAATGGAAACTATATGAGGCAGCCCACGATTGGGCAAGCCAAATGTAATGGAAACTATAGG
>JAQFVV010006754.1:0-77386 GCA_028023455.1 Epiperipatus broadwayi
CTTTTATTTATTTGTTATTATTAATGTTTTAATAATAATTGTTTATATGCTGATATTTAATTTTACTTTAGATTTTTAAATGTGTTAATTATCTTTTATTGAAATATGGCACATAATTATATTAATAATTTGTCATTTAAACTCATTTATGTATTTATATATTTGTTATGGTGCAATACTGTAATTGGCTTTATGCTGTAGTTTTGTACGGTAAATAAATGAATTGAATTGAATTGAATTATTATTATTATTATTATTATTATTATTATTATTATTATTATTATTATTATTATTATTATTATTATTATTATTATTATTATTTTTTTTATTATTATTATTATTATTATTATTATTATTATTATTATTATTATTATTATTATTATTATTATTATTATTATTATTATTATTATTATTATTATTATTATTATTATTATTATTATTATTATTATTATTATTATTATTATTATTATTATTATTATTATTATTATTATTATTATTATTATTATTATTATTATTATTATTATTATTATTATTATTATTATTATTATTATTATTATTATTATTATTATTATTATTATTATTATTATTATTATTATTATTATTATTATTATTATTATTATTATTATTATTATTATTATTATTATTATTATTATTATTATTATTATTATTATTATTATTATTATTATTATTATTATTATTATTATTATTATTATTATTATTATTATTATTATTATTATTATTATTATTATTATTATTATTATTATTATTATTATTATTATTATTATTATTATTATTATTATTATTATTATTATTATTATTATTATTATTATTATTATTATTATTATTATTATTAGCTAGAGTGTAATGAAGAAGAAAGACTGTAAAAATATGTATTAGCCAGTAATTGGTTGGTTTCATAATTTTTTTCCCTTTACTACTTCTTTGTGCAGATATGCATTTATTATATTTTCTGAGCAACTCTGCATTAAACTCATAATACCACATAATTCCAATGTAATATTTTATCAGTAAAAACTAACTATTCAACATAAAATCTTGAGAAAATCGATCCATTATTCTGTTTTAAATTCTGGATTTACTTATGAGTTATTTGTACAAATTAAAACAAATTTTTAATCAACACCCTGCAATTAGAACACAATAAATATTCAATAATTATTCAAAAAAATATCTTAGCATTAAAATGCTAAATGCTTTTTAAATATGTAATAAAAGTTATCCATAATGAATACAGTTATCTATTTAATCTTTCTTCAGTAATGGCACTCAAAATAATTAAACTAACCAATGTGTATAAAAGTTATGCAATACTTTTGCCTAAAATGGTGCACAAAATGAGGTTGGTAGTTTAAAATGGATACTTTTGAAGCTCATTTCATTCAAGCTACACTATTTAAACTTATAAAATATGAACTAATTTACCATATTTAATTTTTTTAATAAATATGCAGAAATAAAAGTAGATGGCGTTGTCTTACTTAAAATTATTAGATAACAGAACGTTTACATCAACTCTTAGAAATCAAATGAAGTATTTTTTCAAAGAATTATCCATTAATTGCTTGATTTTTCAAATTGCTTAATAGACTTTTATTATATATATAATAAAGCTAAAACATCTACGTATCAAAGTATGAACACCTTTTTAAAAAATTAGATAATTACAACATAATCAAATAAATCAACTTCTGTCTGATTATTTGCGTCTCAAATCCAACTTTGCCTAAACTGATCAACTGTACATTATTCAATATCCACGTTGCACAATGAATTCTCAAAAAAAAATATTCAACTGTTTAACACTTTAAAACTCAGCTTATTTTTTTCAATATAGAAATCTTATAAGAATCGTCACCGAAAGTTTAATTATTCTGATCACTTTTAAATATATGTAAAAAGTTTATTGAGTTACTTCATTGCAACTTTTTCTTTTGCAGTTATAATGAATCTTTTAACTGCTAAGTGAATGATCAAAGCAGCCCCCACCCACACTTTTATCTTTTCTATATAAATGCTTATGATTATCTACTGCCTCTATTATCAGAAACTTTGTCTAATCTATAATTGATTATAACACTATCTTTTTACTTTGTTTTCTTTTACTAATAAGAGCTAGTTGAAGTATTCTCTATATATTTTTTGATAATTTTTTTTATTTAAAGTGTCATAGCATCGGCCGGGACGCGAACCCGCAACCCGGGCAACTGCCTGCAAGTGCAAGGCAGTCGCGCTGACCTCTCGATCACCAATGACATATATTTTGATAATTATATTGATATTTAAGATGCTTTGTTATTTTACAAAAACTAAATTCCCATTTATCCTTATCCATTCTGACTTTACTTCTTATATATATCTAAAATGCAAACTTAGGATAGTAGAATGCAATCCTTTGTCTCTGCTAATATAGAACCATTTTTTCCTTATGTTGTATCTCCAAGTTTCATATAGAAATTCCTCATAACACTTCATGAATCTTCTTAACTGAGTCAGCACCTTGTAATTAATAAAGTATTAATAAATTCCTTTACAATGTTGTTGGTCTTTTCAATTATTCAATAATATTTTAAATATTGTCTCTTGTTCTTAATATATACTGAAATCAACTTTAACATATAGATTTTTTATATAAAAATAATATTTTCAGGATGACTGTTAGTATAATCCATCTTCTATGTGCTCTAAGAGAAATTGTATTGTCACTGCATATTGATAATACCTGATATAATTATATCAGGTATTATCAATATGCAGTGACAATACAATTTCTCTTAGAGCACATAGAAGATGGATTATACTAACAGTCATCCTGAAAATATTATTTTTATCACAAGTCTAAGCAAAAATGTATTTTTTTTTTCATATATCATAGCATCAGCTGGAGATGAACCCGCAACAACCATCTGTAACTAACTGCTTGCTTCAAGGTTGCTATGCTGATCTCTCGGCTAACAATGCTTGACAGCAAAAATGTATTTACTGTTACTTTTGTTTGATTTTTTTCTTTTAATTATAAATTGTTCAATGATATTTTATGGTTGAATCTTTCCTTTGTTGATCATAATTAACTTTAAATAAACTTTATTTTATTGAACTACTTCATTTTAATGTATTTACAAATATTATAATATTTCTTATTGTCTTTTCTACATAATCTTTAACAATTCCTATGTAATTTCAGTGAAAAAATGTTATCATTTAATACTGGCTTATTGTTGCAATTACTGCTAAATAATATGATATCCATTTTGGATTTTCTGAATATTCTTATTGCCCAAACTTTTTCATATTTACTTCTTTCTTTTACTTTTATCTACAATTTTTTTTCACTGTCAACTGCATGAACAAGTTTATTTTGACTTTAAACAAAAAGTTAACTCTACATTATATCCATTACATTAGTTTAGTTTGTTGTTCTTTTCAGGCAAAACTCTCCATACAGTAGTGCCACCCTGTGCCAACCAAAGTAATCAATGGTTGCTAGAAGGCTTCTCACTGATGAAGGCCACAAGCCAGAAACTAGTCTTGGGATATTGGATGAGTAGGCACTAGATGGGGATTTTATGCACAAGCCTTCTGGCATCCATTGATTACTCTGTTTGGCACAGGGTGGCACTACTGTTTGGAGAGTTTTGTCTGTTTATTAACAGTTATGTGCTAGCATAAGAGATGGTGATCATGTTGTGTTTAGTTGTTCTTTTCAGCTTCTCTTAAAGTGCACATGTAATTCTAAATATGTTAAACAATATGCTCTTGATTATATTTTTGATATTAAAACTAAATAAAGTCTATCATCGTTTGATATCAAAATAATAATAAAATTTTTTTAATGTGAATTGTATTTGATAAAGTGCCAGTATAATTGGTGTTCTGATTGTTTAAAAATATTGACAACAAAATTATCAATGAATTAATGCAATCTTATTAATCATTTATTAATTTCAGGTATCACTTTCCACAAAAAATATTAATTCCAAAAATATCAAATAGAGAGTAGTTAGTGAAGTATACAATAACATTTTTTGATTTACAAATTTGACATTCAAATCACTGATTACTAAAAATAGATAACTTTCCTGAAAGTTTGGTTAATTTCTTACAATTATGACAATAAAAATATTTTAATATTTGAGCTATTTAAGCATAAACGTGCATTAGAGTAATAATGAATTGAAGTCTTCAAAACTGAACTGATAGCAATAAATTAATTATAGGAGTAAGGATATATCCAATGGCAAATATAACAAAAGTTATGCTAATTCTTTTTTTGTTTTTGATTTTAATAAACAGCAGATATCAACTTCTTCTGGACTCCAATCATTTCCACACTCATTTAGTAACCACTATGGTTTATTATTATGGTAGTATAATGGATTCTGGAGCTATAAGTCTACAAATCCCAAATCTCCTCTAACACTTCCAATGCTCAAACTTTTTATGAAATCATGAGCAATAATTCATTCAATTCTTTATTTATTTACAAAGTTTTAAAATATCAGTTATCGTAAAGTTCATTTCCTTTCATTAATAATAGTATATAGGATATCAATAAACTCATCCATGTCAAAGGCCTAGATTCTAAAAAGTCAGCAATATTATTGGCAATCATAATTTGAAAATATTTTTTATAATTATTCTATATAAATCAATATCCACACATAAATATCTTAAAAGATAAGAAAGCTGTTCATAAAATACTAATAGTTGAAGAAACTATTCTTTAAGCAAATAACATGAAGTTTGTAAATTACTTTTTTGTAAAGTTAGTATTTGGCTCTATTAAATAATTTCTTATCTAAAATTCATTTTATAAACTATGACAATAATTCCAATAGCATGTGGAAAGAATATCATTTAACCAATATTGCTTTGTGAAATAAAGGGCTTTGAACACCAAGATAAAGCAAAGAGATAAATTATTAGCTCCTGAATGGCTTTTCAGAGACACCTGGACAAGTGTCTCCTTCCCAAGCACATGAACATTCACCTTGAGAAATTTGAAACACCCACACTTATGCCATGATGCAGCCACCTAGCACTACAATGCCAGCATAAGGTAACAAGATTGCCTGGACCCTTTGACTTACTTAACTCATGTAACATGAATATTTCCAATAAAGTTGTTTTTGAAATAAAGTTGTTTTTGAAATAAAGCTAAATTTAGAAGATATAATAATGTAATATAAATTAATTAGTATATATCAATAACAACATTGTGGACAAATAATTAACTTTATATTGGATATTTGACCATTATATATATATATATATATATATATATATATATATATATATATATATATATATGAGGGTAGATATATATATATATATATATTCTACCCTCACTTTTAGGAAAGTATCTAATAATATCAAATTGGTCTAGCTCAAATAAATAATTAAATTCACTTAAAATTGTATCCAATCAATAATAATATATTCTTTAATACTATAAATCATTAAACTAGCTTTAACTTATAAATAATAATATAGTTCTGTTTCCTAAATTAAATAAATAAATATCTAATAAAAATCATGAAACTATGAAGTGAGTTTACAAGTGGCAAGATGAATACCTTGAGCCAATATCCCATAAGATACTATCTCAATGGCATAAGAATACTACCCTCCTATTATCTCTAATAATAAATCTATAATTAATTACTTACTTATTTAAAAATATCTCAATAAAATAATCCTCATATATTTATCTAAATAATCTAGCTCAAATAATCTCAGGTTCTTTTAAAATAATTCTAGGCAATTATAATCGTTGTAATCAAGCATGATAAGGTATTTGATATCATTCCTAACTACGTCTGACTAATTACTAATAATAATTAAATAATAATAATAGTCGTCAATATATACTTTAATCTCATCTCTTTTCTTATTGTAATATTATCATGTATACTAAATAATAATAATATAATGTAATCTTTTATTATCCATATGGCATCTTAAATAAATATGTGGTATGATCTTATAATCTGAAAATATGTGACAACCAAAATAATACTATAATTCTGTGTAAAATATTTTATGGTTATTCTATGACCATAATAATGATATAATAAATGAAGTTTCTTAAAGAAAATCATATCAAGAAAATATTATAATTCTTAAATAATAGTTTTATTTATGTTGTGCAAATATTATATCTTAACTCAAATTATCTGCGATTATGTGATTGTCATGTGGAGAAATTGAGTCAACACCAAAGTTTATAAAAAACAAACTTAACAAATTTTATTAACAAACTTCAACAATAAATTATGTACATTATTTACAACATTAATGAACTTTGTTTATTCCCATTTATGTATTTTCAAAAAAAAAATAGATTAAATAAAATAAAATATGGAATACAGAACATTGTTTTATAAAAATAAAAAACCATCTATTATTAAAAATATTATCATAGTCATTCCTAACTTATTAATAATGTGAATAAAGTTAATTAATAGCATAGCAATCAAACTAAACTACTTACTAATTATTAATTTTAATGTCAGATAGATTGTTATTATAAAATAACTTTTATAAAACTTATGATTACTTATATTCTTCAAAAACACGATTTAGTTTTATCCCTTTACTTGTAAAAAATATGCATCATAATTAAGTCTTTTTAAAACTTAATATTTAAACAACATCTTTATAAACCCACTTTAATTATCATTTATTCATTTGCAATAAATAACAATCAATTCCAAATATGAAAAGTTTTATGATTCTTTACTGACAAACTATATTTTTGTACTCTTTGCATTTATTTCTATCTTTACTTAAAATAATATAACCTATCTTATTTTCTTCAATAACAATTCTGTACTTCAAACTTATTCATTATTTCATATTTTAAATACCATCCTTCACGATGTAATCTGAGAAATTTTTGCTAGTAAATAAACATGTAAGTATATGGAATAAAATAGGGCTTTAATTCAATAGTACCTTTATCAAATAATCATCATGGTATCAGTGTATAATAAATGAGGTATGACTTCTTTGTCTAATAACCTCTACTACTAAATATAATGTCCAGGCTATTTATTCAGCTCTATGGAACATTCAACTTCAACACACAACTGCCATGGAAAATATACAAGCTATAGAGCTAAGTTATCTATACTTGCATAATCATTATTATTAACTACCCTTATTCCAATATAAATAAATCCTACATAAAATATTACCTCGGTTTCATTTAACTTAGTACGGAGCTATTATCATTAGAGATCTATCACTCTACATCATTAAATTCCTTCCCACATTTCTATAACAATAAATAAATTCACATATAAATAACAATCTAACTGCTCAATAAGATTACTTCATTCTTTAATAACTCTTAAATTCAAAATATAAACAATCAGTATCGATATGCTACTTTACTACCTTACTCACTTAAAGTAAACACTAAATTCAGTTATAATAGAATCATATACTTATATTTCCCTTATATTAAAATATACTTATAATATAAATAAAAGTATGCATATTTTTAAAATGAATAAATAAATTATAAGCTGTGTGTATGCATCATGTTTTTCATATACGTCCTCATACATCCACACCAAAAAATAATAAAATACATTACAAAATTATCAATATTCTTACAATTGTTACCATGAATAATATCTTCACTGGCAATTACTCAATTGATATTTCTGGATCACGAACTAAATAAAATATTATTTAATTATCATTTATTCCACATTATCACACTTTAAAAATATTAAGTTTTTTTAAAAAAAAAATATTAAATTTTTTTTATAATAATCTAATCACTAGGTTAGTAATTAATTTAATGTTCTATGTTCCTGCCCTATTCTTATTCTATGAATAAGCATAAATATGAAAGTTAGTAAAAAATAAATTTAAGACAATATTTACGAAAAGAAATTTCTTCAAAAAGTTCATTAAAGAGAATGTCTTTTTCTCCTGGTACAGCACTGTTAATCACACTTCTGATGCCAAAACTATGCATGCTTTGATAGTTCCACTTTTAACAAAAATGTATGACAATTCCAAAACAAAAAATACGATAAGTTAACTTTATAATATCCTGATTAATTTAGATAACCATTGCTTTGCTTCTAAAAGTTTTTTAAAATAATTCATGAATTCCATTCTTCACTAAATAAAATATTGAAAGTATTTCTAATATTAAGCAATAAAATAATTTTAAAGTTTTTGCTACTTTTATCCAGATTTCTCAATAGTCTATGTTCTCTGATATAACATTAAGATTCAGCGTTCAACGATACTTATGTATTTTTTTAAAAATATTTCCATAAGTAATTTTCACAATGTTCTGTATGTCCAGCAAACACTAATTACCTTATTTTTTAAAAATTCCTTCTGAATATGATATAAAGCGTTTTGCTCACGATCTTAATTTTTATATTTTTTTAAAATTATAGCTTTAAAATAGATTATAAATATTTCTTCATAAAGAAATATTTCAAAAATAATTCTTTTGCCAAATTAAAAGTTTTTTCTAAAACTTTGCCATCTTATTTTCAGTAAGCTTTTTTGAATAAAATATTTCATATTTTTTTAATTTCCATTTCTGGAGAATTTTTTTAAATTTTTCCCGTGATATCCAACTTACTTACTAATCTCCATAGCAAAAAAAGATTATTTTTTACGATAGGCAATATTCTATGCCCAGTGGAAAAATCATAATTTTGATGCTTTCAACATAATTTATAACTTAACGATGATTGATTCATGTTTAATACGATGTTAAAATTGGGCTTAAATAAATTGGTAGGTAAGGAATTACTTAACTTTTAGCCTCGCATCTCTGTATTACACGATCTTTTAATAATAAATTACTATACGTTTTTTTAGAATGTTAAAATAAATAAAATTGACTATTACTAATACACATAATTAACTGAAGTTGTAGTAACAGTAAGAACAATTGTAGTAGTTGTAAAAACTTGTGTATCTCTTTTATACTTGCCCAAACTACACATTTTATTGGTCAATTCAACAATGCTTATTTTATTTCCCTGGCCAGAAACGCTGGATTAAAGTTAAAAAATAAATGATGACTCATCATATATTTACAAATTATTACATTATTTAATTACCAGTTAATTTTTATATTTTATTTACACATACCAAATACTTTAAAATAACTTTTAAAAATCATATCGTTATATTTATTATTACTTTTAACTTTTTTTAAAACGTAGTTATCTTTTAAAACAAAATAAAAATCTAATTTTTAATTATTACATTCATTTTAAAGACCCAACTTAATATTTATAACAGATAATATTATTTTATTCTATGATAAACAAATATACTATTTTTAAATCTTATATTTGAATTTTAAATAGTTTTTGAACTTTACTAGGAAAACTCCACAAGCGCACATGTGAATATCTACACATCACGTGATTTACAAAAATACATGAAACACTTCTAATTTAACCAATAATAAAATAAATGATTTCATTTACAAAATATTACATAAAAATAATTTTAGAGCAAAATTTAGAATAATTATTTTAATATTATAAATCAAATATGCACTTGACTCCCATATTACCACTTTTAATCAAATGATTTTTTAAGTAAAATTATTAAATATAATTATTATTATTAAATAGTCTATTTATTCAACTTTAAGTTATTACTTTTAAAATTTACTTTAAACATTTATTTACAAGACTTATTAATGCAGTATTTATTATGGCCAGTTTTCCCAACCATACAATATTATAATTTATCTTTAGTTAACTGTTTTTTTTTTAAAAATACTAACACAATATTATACAGTAAATATTTTTATTTGCTCTAACTAGATTTTTAAAAGATCCTCAACACATTATATACATCATGTCCTTAATTAGCTTTGAAATTTAAAATTTTCTAGTAAATTAATCTAAACAATTCATCTTTACCTAAACAAAAGGGTACAATATATATATATATTTCAGATAGTGTTAACAGTATATTTTATATATATATATATATATATATATATATATATATATATATAACATTTACATGAATGAAGTAATACATTTATTATTTAAGTGAACAAAGACTAGAAATACAAAAATTACATGCATCCATCTAACTTTTTATCTCTTAGAAATACACTCCACTGTGATGACATTTGGCTGCAGATGTTTTCATGATTCTCTGAATTAAAAAAGACACCACTCAAGTAAAGATCTTTATATTGTTCAATTGGAAGTACTACTATAAGCATTAATATATATATATATATATATATTGTGCCCTTATCTATAGGTCATAATATTAATATATATATATATATATATATTGTGCCCTTATCTATAGGTCATAATAGGGTAGAATGGTCAATTACTAAAAAATTTTAAATTTTAAGATATGTTTGTATGACATATAAATAATAGTAGGATAATTAGATTTTATAGTACAATTAAGGCTGAAAATACCTGGTATATAAAAGTATAATGGATTATTTTAAAAGGAACAGTTAAATAAAGCTTAATTATATCCTTGCTTATGGTTGTAAAAGCTGGCCATATAAAATAACACAGCTATAAATAGTTAAAAGTATATTAATAATTCGAGTATAATATTTTAAAACTAATAAATTAAATAAATGCTATATGTAATATTATAATTATAATTAATATTCAAATTTAATCTAATATATTTTAAGATAAACTTTAGGATGGTGAGAATTATATTTGGTTCTACAAGTTTAAATTATTTTCCAAATTTTTTATAAAATATATCAGTTTTGGTAATTTAGACCGAGACGTAAATTAAAAATCATCTGATAAAGTTAGTAATCATGTGACTGTATATTATATACCTTCACACACACGCTTGTTAGAATAATAATAAAGTTTGTGAATTATAAAACTAAATATAATTGCTATCGATCGTTAAAGTAAAGGTTGAAATATTAAATGATATTTTAATAATTGTTTTAAAATTTAAATGATTTTGATAAAACTATAGTTGAATTTAAAAATACTATTCTAAGTAATATTTAAGACATGATGTCATAAATTCTTTATTTTAAAAGGCTTAATCTATTATAAAACTAAAATGTGTAAATTTGTTCGCGCTAAAAGTCATTAACCAATCAACGGAGGTAATTTAGCAGACAAAAATATAAGAATTAGACGAAGCGGGAAGAAAGTAATGTGTAAGTGAAGGAGGGAGTAACATATTTTTTAGCTGAATAAGACCGTAAGCTAGAAAAGTGATATAATTTTAAAATTTTGTATTTATTTTAAAAGTTTTTTTTTTAACATATAATATTTTGACTGCCTTTACATGAAGGGCTAATTTTTAAAAGTTTTCTTGCCAGTGATTTTATTCAAGAAAACCTTACAGTAAAAATGGAAGTACTAAAGGAAAAAATACCTAAAAATATTGCTAAAGGAAAAATATTTGTAAAGTGCCTCGATACAGCTTTATTTATGCTCAACCAGAAACTTATTATTGTAACTCAGAGGAATATAATTTGGACTCTATACGAAAACTTAAAAGAGAAGTTATTTGCCATCAGGAAAAAATTATGACGCACAAATTTATAAGGCTACTCTAAAAGTTTTTTTATTATTCTTCTCTATGGAAAAATTAAGATGCGTTTATTATATAGAAAAAAAATTATGTAAAAGTTATAATGAGTAAAAAGAATGTTTATCTTTTTAAAGGAAACATTACAAAAATATAGTACCAGAATTTTAAAAGAAGGAAAAAAGTTACAGAATAATAAGATGAAAGAGCTATTGTGTTTTATGGAAAAGTAACAGAAAACTTTCTCTAAGAAGAACTGAAAAAATATTATAAAGTGTTCATTGGAGAAATGCTTGATTTAGAAAATATAAATTTAAATTAATTAATGAAAATGGATCCATGGAAACCGAAAAATTTACTGAATATTTAAAGCAAAGTACCTAGAAGATGCATCATAAAAGTCGCGCGGGAAAATCTTAGCAGAAAATATTAGAAGAGAATATGTAGACGTTTTCTTTACGGGATTAACTAATATCATAATTAATAATTGTATTAAATATTATAAAAAACCAAGGATTGTTGTCTATGAATATTTATTAAACAGAACAATAATTGTTTTGCCTTAAAATTGAACAAGAAGTGACTGAAGAAGAAATAATAAACATTTTTTTTTAGCTTTAATATGAACGGTTTTCAAGAAAGTTTGATAAAGAAGTACAGTAAATATAGTTTAAATATTTTACTAATTTATTTAGAATATAAAATGCTATGTGAGATTAGGGAAAACATATAAACATAAATTTAGTAATATTGAGATTTAAATATAATAGCTTGATAAGATTATTAGAAGTATTGTTTAAAAATAAAGTGTATGTATGTGAGTCTTATATCTACAAGAATCAAATGGATGGTGAAGCCTACGGAACGCGATCGAGAAGATAAAGATCGTTTGGTAATATTGATATTTATTTATAATGCATAATGTATTTTTTTTAGATCATCTATTGATTAAGAATGAAGTGTGAAAGTTTAAATTATATGTACACATTTTATACAACATTTTTAACATATAATGAGATAGGAGTAATTCGGAATATGCATGCAATAATTTATTTAAAGTATATTAATAATATAATTTAACAGAACAATTGTGTGATTCTTTTGAACTTTCATGTGATAAAGTATTCAGATATTTAAATAGTTGTATATGATTAAATATACGGAGGAAAGTAGTAAAAAGATTTTCTTATAGAACAGTGGAATAGTTTTAAAATAAATGAATTTTATTATTGTTAGTAATGCAGATATGTATTTGTCGATGTACAGTATAGAAAAATCTTGAGAAATAAGATCGGATAGTGACTTGGAAGTACTAGTGGAAAGGAAACCAAGATGATGTTTTTTTTTTAAGAAATAGGAAAATAAAGGATTTGGATCATATTTAGTTTTGTGTGATTTCAGTATAGTTAACTAAGCCCTATAACTGAACACATATGGTTTGGACAGTGTTTTGCATATTTTTAAACTTTTTGATGTTATAATAAAGCTGAAGAAATAGCTTTAGCATCGTTCCTATAATAGAGGTTGGTAGACAGGTAAAGGTCACTCCTCTATAGTGTCTTTTAATTCACTGTGCCATGATTGTCAAGGTTTATGACGAGTAATATTCTAGTTATATTTTGATCCTATGCATCTATCTTCGCTATCCTTATTTTGTGAATCTGCATCGGTCAGAAAGATATTTTCAAAGAAATAATGAATAAAATAGAACTGAAGATATGTTATCGTTTGTGTAAGAATAGTTTATTTGCTGGAATGTATAGAATTGTATAACTTTAAAATTGAAAGTCCAAAATATCATAAAGAGAGAAAGAATCATATAATACATTGTAAAATTAATTCAGAAATGAATATAAGATATTTTGAAAAGAAATCTAAACCAAGTATTTTAAAAGTGATAATAAAATTTGAATGTTTTAAATAATATTTAGAAAATAAGTATTGCATATTTATTAAGAAAATAGTCCACTAATGTATAATAAACATATACTTGTGCATGGTATATTAATAGTTGTAATTATATCATCCGAAGTAAGGCTTGAATGAGAATATTAGGATTAATAAACATCGGATAATGAACAATAAAAACCTAATACCGAATGTAGAACAATGTTTTGACTTTGTAAGAGTCCATACAACCAATATAAAACTAAAATTTTATTATTTTGTAGAATTTTACTACGAATGTAAATTTTGTAAAAAATATAATTTTAATAATATTAGGGATGCAAAGTGTTAGTGATAATCATATAAGAAATGCATTTTGTAATAAGCTAACCATAATAATAAATCAAGTAATAATACTGTATTTTCTTAAGCGTTTTAAAGATAAGATTTAACTAGGAAAAATAAATAGTATTTTGATTTCATTTTTATAAACTAGTAAACTAAGTTGAGATAGGAGAGTAAGGGATATCCAATGTACATAATGTAAAAATATTGTTAATTTATTTATGTTGTTAATAAACTTTGTTTTAAATTTATTTTAAAGTTTTGTGTCCGCGTTGTTATTTCTCCACATGGATGCATGAAATCACGATACATTTATAATTGAAACAGACATATAGGTTTTGCACAAAAGGTAAACATAAAAGTGTTATAATAATTTTGAGAATTTATTGGTATGTTAAAATAAAATATCATAATTTTATATTATTCATTGGTCATAAGTCGGTTGCCACAATATTACATTAAATTATATGCTAATGTTGCCACACGTATTCTGTTGTCAGATTATTAAAATACTACCACGTACGTATTTATTTATTTCATTTAGGAAGAAATAAGATTATATTATACTATTATTGTTATTATTATTTTTATTATTGTTAGTTGCTGTGTAGTAGATTATGACATAAAATTCCCTTTTCATATTTTACTACCGTAATTTTAAATCAGTTAGAATACAATTTATGAACCTGAGATTTTATTTTATTTGACTTCATTTTATTTAATTGAGCTAGATTCTTGTTATAAAGAAGATTGAGATATGATTATTATTTTAATCGTAGTGTATAGAGCTTAGAAAGTCATAAGAATACTATGAGTTAGTTATTTGGTATAGTAAAAAAGGGGGAATAGTGTTCTTATGCCATTGAGTTAGTATCGTGTGGATAATAGCTCAATGTAGTCTATCTCGTTCCCATATTGTCACCCCATGTCTCATGAAAATAGTAAATATTTGTTAATTCATTTTAAAAAATTGAACCGTATTGGTATTTTAAAAATTAGAGCTAGTAATCATTTTAATCAATGCTGAATATTTCATTTATTTATCTGTTAACTGAGCTAGAACCCGGAATATTCATTATAAACAGTATATTTTGGGGGTGAGGATGCGCGGGATTATGGTTAGAATATATATATATATCATCAACCATTATCAATCCACTGCAGGATGAAGGTCTCTCCAAGTTTAATCCATCTTCTCTGATCTTTAGCTTCTCTTCTCCACAACACCCCTGCACATTTTCTTATTTCATCCATCCATCTCACATGTGGTCTCTTTCTGGGTCTTTTACAATCTCTTGGAATCCAGTTTAAAATTTCAATTGTCCATCTATTATCATCTCTTCTAGCAATATGTCCAGCCCAACTCCATTTCGATCTTTTAATTTTTTTAATAAGGTCAGTAACACCTGTTTGTTGTCTTACCCATACATTGCGTTTTCGATCTCTTCTTGTTACTCCCAACATACACCTCTCCATACTTCTTTGAGTGGTCTGAAGTCTCTGTATTGCTCTTCTATTAAGTAACCAAGTCTCAGATCCATAAGTAAGAACTGGTAAAACACATTTGTTAAAAACCATCCTTTTCAAACACATAGGCATATTTCCTTTTAGTATCAAGTTATTTCTACCAAAAGCACTCCAACCAAGTTTAATTCTATGATTAATTTCCTCCATTATGTTTCCATCTGTATTAATAATCTGACCAAGATATTTGTAACTGTTAACTTCTTCTAATTCTTCATAATCAATCTTTTAGTTTTCATATTTTGAGCAAATTGATTAAACATTACTTTAGTCTTTTTAACATTTATCTGTAGTCCTACTTTTCTACTTTCATCTGTTAACTTCTGCAACATTTCCTGCAGCTCTGAAGCATTATTTGCAAAAACAACTACATCATCTGTGAAATCTAAATGACTTAAATACTCTCCATTTACTTTCACTCTTTTAGTTTCCCATTTTAATCCACAAAATACTTCTTGCAGCACTGCTGTAAAGAGTTTTGGAGATATGGAGTCACCTTGTCTTGCACCTTTCTCAATGTTGATTTTTCCAGTATCATTATGTAATCTAATTGTTGCTGTTGCATTTTTATAAATATTCTTTAAAATATGACAATATCCTGGATCTATACCTTGATAATCCAATGCTTTAATCACTGAAGAAATGTGTATAGAATCAAATGCCTTTTCATAATCTATAATTCCAAAACATAAAGACAACTCATATTCGTTTGTACTTTCTATGACTTCTCTCAATACCTGGATATGATCTATTGTACTAAAACCATGTTTAAATCCAGCTTGTTCTCTTGGTTGGTGGAAATCCAAAGTTCTCTGTAGACGAGTTGTAATTATCTTGGTAAAAATTTTATATAACACTGATAAAAGGCTGATAGGTCTGTAATTTCTAATATCTTCTTTATCACTTTTTTTAAATATTAATATTATTACTGCATTCTTCCAATCTTCCGGTACATCTTTATCATTTAGACATTTGGTATATAACTTTGCTAAAATTGTTTCTATTTTTTCACCTGCTTCTTTTAATATATCAATTATAATTCCATCATTTCCTGGAGCCTTTCCTTTCTTCATACACTTAATTGCATGTCTCACTTCTTCATTTAAGATTCTGGGCAATTCGGAAGATGTAATAGATATAGGAGGTACTTGTTCTTTATTACTATATAATTCTTGATAAAAATCTTCTACCAATTTCATGATGTCATCTCTCTTTTTAGTAATAATTCCATCTTTTTTTCTTATTGCAGATATAAATTTCCTACCAATACCAAAATGTTGTTTAACATTTTTGAGACTTTTATTTTCTTCTACAGCTTTCCTTGCTATTTCACAGTTATACTTTCTTATATCATTTTCAACTCTTTTCCATACCATTTTACAAAATTCGAGATATTCAATTCTTTTTAATACATCATTTTTGTATATCTTCATATTTCTTCTTTTCTTCATAAATTCTCTAGTCTCAGTAGAAATTTTATTAGTCAATTGCTGCTTTTTTCTACCAGCTATGTTTGTTGCAGTTTTTAAAAGTGTATCAGTTATTTTCATATTAATTTCATTCAAATCTGTATCATGTTCAAAATCTCCTAACACTTGAAACCTATTTGTAAGTTCTAATTTAAATTCATTAGAATGTTTCTGAAGATTAGGAATATCAACTGTAAATATTGTTTTTCTTAATAATTTTTGTCTCTCTAGTTTTACATTAACACGTAACTTACATCTTACTAATCGATGATCATTTCCTGTGTTAAATTTATTAAGAACATTACAATCTTGAAATATGCATTTTCTGTTAGTCAAAATATAATTCAATTCTGCTGTACCTTCATTTGGATGCTTCCATGTCCATTTCCTTTTAACATTTTTCTCAAAAAATGAATTCATAATATAAAGTTTTTAAACTCCACAAGTCTACGTCCTCTTTCATTTCTATTACCATAACCAAAATTACCTACAGCAATTTCATCTTTCATTTGTCTACCAATTCTAGCATTAAAGTCTCCCATAACAATTTTAAAATGTTGTTTACTCTGATCAAAAGCCTTTTGTACATCCATATAAAAATCTTCTACTACTTCATCACTATGAGAACTTGTTGGGGCATAAACCTGAATTATCTGCATTTGGTATCTGCTATTAAGTTGTATAACTAATCTTGCCACTCTGTCCAATACACCATCAATCTCCACAATATTGTTCTTCCACTTTTTATTTATAATGAATCCTACTCCACTTGTATTTCCAATATGTGTGCCTTTATAATAGAGTATATGTCCACTTTTTAAATCAATTGTTTCTTCTCCTTTTCTTCTAACTTCACAAAGTCCAATAATGTCCCATTTAATATAAGACAGTTCTTCTTCTAATTCTTGCAATCTTCCTTCACTTGAAAGTGATCTGAAAGTTGTAAGTACCTAAATAAAAAGTCGTCATCAAATGGCAGCCTGGGTCTGCAATCAGGGGATTCTTAGCACCCTGCGCCTTCGGCCACCAACCGCTGCCTTGGTTGGTGACTTTACAGCCTCCTGGGAATAAGGGCCATGCTTTATTTTTGTCTGTCATAATTGTATATATGTATTGGAAAAATATTTATCATTTACACAAACATTCATTCTGCCTTATCAGGCACTGAGAAGAAAGACCATGGTGTTTCTTGATCTTAAACTCAGAGGTAAAAAGCCAATAAACTCACCACACTGGCTAATGCGTGTTGGTGATCAGCCTATCCATGTTCGTATACTATGTGAATAATCACATAGTAATAACAGCTGCAACAACAAGAATGTATTGAGTGGACATTAGGAATTTGCCCTGCTCGGTTCCTTTAAGGCCTCCAAGAGGAATCAAAGGGTCTCCTTTCAGTTAATAGCAAACTCCTTTCTGCAGCCCATATATATATATATATATATATATATATATGCAGCCCATATATATATAATTTATATTTCTTTTTCATGAGATTATTATAACATAATATTACATCTTGTGAAATACTATTAAAATTCTTGAGAATTTGCTCATAAAAATTATCTCAATTTTTCACTGTTCATAGTCAATTTTTATTAAAATTAAAAGCGATTACAAAACATTCATTTTAATTTAAATTGTCCCAGTATTTAAATTACCATTCAATATATCAAAATAACATAAACATATTTTATCTTTTAAGTTCTTACTTTATTAAATTAAAACTTAGTCACTTTTATTAAAATTGTTTTAAAACAAATTAGATAATTTTCTACATGCATGAGTTTTTAGATTGAGAATCTTTATGTGGAGTAGATTTTTGCAAGATACTTTCTTTTATATAACTCACTATTTTATCACCTATATTACTTTTCTAACTTATTCTATCTCTGTATTTACACTATTTGTCTCACAGTGTTTAGTCTGGAATCTTTTATTATGTCAAATGCATTAACTGGGATGCACACCCTGGCCAGCTGCTTGGAAGGCAGCTATGCTAACCACTAGGCCACCGACGCTTGACTAGTCTAGAATCTTCTTTCCAATGTTTCTATTCTTTGTAATAACTGGTCCATTAATGCCAACTTCTGAACCAATGTATTGTATTATACATCAAATTTTATTTCTACTGAAAAGATTTCAGGTTATTTAATAACCAGAAATTTGGTTTAAATTTCCAATTGTATATGCCTATATTTCTGTTGTAAATTAATATAAAATTCTTTCCATTATTATTTACTATATTTTCAACAACTTTTCTCTCTGTATTTGAATATTAAGTAATGAATCAGAACTGAGCCACTTTTTGCTGACCCAATGCTTAATGACAAATTATGTGATAATATTGTTGTTAAGTCTTATCATTTTTGTATTGAGTGTTTATTTTATACTACTATTAGTAGATCACTAGTAAGCTTTCAAGCTTCACCTAACTCTTTGTGCAATATTAAATGTCTTATAACAAATAAACAGAATCAAACAGCTCTCTCTTTCTCCTAACTATAGTACTCTTTAATTTTCTGTAGGTTATGTCTAACCAATACTCATTACCATAATCAAATTATTTAATTTTTTAAGTATTCTGTTCATATTTAATGACATTTAAATTGTATTTCAATTAATTCTATACAAATTCATTTCAAACTGAAAAAAAAAAAAACATTCATAAGATTAAACAATTAGCATTTGCCAATTGCTCAACAAGTTTCTGATAAATGTTTAGCCAGAGAAAGCATTTAAAATATCTCTGTCAGGACCCCCCCCACCTCTGACCATGGTTTTGTGCTTTGGCGCTCCTCACAGAGGCACTAGGATAGCTTCAGACACTAGATATAAAAATACCAACCCACTCTGGCTAAGCATTTATATCACAAAGTTTGTTGAGCAATTGGTAAATGCTCATTGTTTATATCTCATAAGCTTAAGAGAATTGGGTCATGTGATCTATGATTCTTATTTTGATTATTCATAAGATTAGTTTGTAATTATTAGATAACAGATGATTGTTTGAATAATCTGATTAATTCATTTTGCTTTCAGTGATTGCATTGATCATTCTGATTTTAATTAAAATTCTCCAAATAATTAATAGTTACAAAGTTGGATATGGTAACTTACATATTATAATATCTTTACACCACATAAAGATATAATAAAAAAAACATTATTTTTAATTGTGAGATTTTAGTTATAAAATAATTAACTATTCATAATATCAGTTTTATACACTTTTGACTGTCTCTGACCAATAAAATTAGCAATCATATGATGTTTTTTTATAAAAGACAATTTGAAATTCATGATAATACAATATATCAACAATATACATTATAACTTAAAAAATTGTATGACAGATAATATTGAATATGGTTATATTTTTAAGTAATAATGAAGTAAAATAAAAGGCATCTAAAAGATTAAATTGAATGAAGATGGAACATTTCAATGATTCTCAGAATTCTGGGTAATATTTAAAATCTGGAGGTTGTCTATCTAATTTAAAATAATTACATGATCTATCCTAGCAGTATCGGTAACTCATACATTCAAAAATTACTAGCAAAAATTTGAAATCATTAATTTTATTGATAAATGTTCCTTTTTAAATTTAATATTTAATTTTCAAAGTATAAAATCTGAGTAGATAGGTATTATTTAATAAATAAATAATTCCTCTTTTTCCCAGCCAATAGTGGTCTATTAATTCAATGTCCAAATCATTACTCACATATTCATTTTTTTATAATTATTCGAAATTTCACTATATTATAGCTATATATATATATGACAATAGATGACATACTACCAAAAACACCATCAAGCGTAGTTTTTTGTTTACATAAATTTCAGAGCAAGCATTCACGATCTCTAACTTTAATTCCCACCTTCTGATCATCATTTCAAGCTATTTGATATCATCAGTGAAGGACAGGAATAAGAAAATAGATCTAAACACAAACTCTGAGCATTTATGAAACAATTTCTATTCAGCTTGCAAGCGTGAATCTTTTAGACACATAATGTCTTCAAATTCAGCATAGCAAGCAAGATAGCTACATGGGTCTGATCTATATTGCAGAGGCTTCTACTATGTGGTGATGCTGAACTGAGATCAGACCCATGTAGCTATCTAGCTTGCTATTCTGAATTTGAAGACATTACGTGTCTAAAAGATTCACGCTTGCAAACTGAATAGAAACTGTTTCATAAATGCTCAGAGTTTGTGTTTAGATCTATTTTCTTATTCCTGTCTTTCACTGATGATAGAAAATAGCTTGAAATTATGATCTGAAGGTGGAAATTAAAGTTAGAGATAGTGAATGCTTGCTCTGACGTTTATGTAAACAAAAAACTACGCTTGATGATGTTTTTGGTAGAACACCATCTATTGTCATAAATACAAGCATTAGAAAGTTTTAACTTGTTTTTTTTTTTCATATATATATAATACAAAACCATAAAACAATACAATACTAGATAAAAATCCAAACTTTACCAAAATTCTTATATGACCATGGTTTCATCTACTAAACAAATAGACCTTCTTAAGTGAAAATCAAACTAAAGAAGCAACACACACACACACACACACTTATATATATATACAAAACAAACCTTCCCATAATTCATTTCAAAAAACAACTTTCTTTTATATCAAAAGATGTTTTTGTAAGATTGATAGCCTCAGATTCAAGAAGTTTTATAATTAAAGTTTCCTTTACTCTTCTCTTTAATCTATTCTTTTCATAAAAAATAACCATTATATTGTCAAACAATATTTTATGACCTGTATTCAATTCATGAATATATAAAGCTAAATTATGATACCAATATTTAACTATACTTATATGAACTTTAATTCATTCATCAAGGCTAAATTTACTCTGACCTATATAAATCTTACTACAACTACAAGTAATTTTATAAATAATACCAGGAATAGAATTACTATCAATAGACTGTTTTGAATCATTCCATAAAGAATTCAAATCAGAACCTTTCTTCCATGTAACCCTCATTCCTGGTACTATTTATAAGATTCCTTGTAGTTGTAGTAAGATATATATATAGATCAGAGTAAATTTAGCTTTAATGAAAGAATTAAAGTTCATATAAGTAGAGTTAAACATAGGTATCATAACTCAGCTTTATATATTCAAGAATTGAATACAGGTCATAAAATATTGTTTGACAATGTAATGGTTATTTTTTATGAAAAGAATGGATTAAAGAGAAGAGTAAAGGAAACTTTAATTATAAAACTTCTTGAATCTGAGGCTATCAATCTTACAAGGACATCTTTTGATATAAAGGGAAGTTGGTTTTTGAAATGAATTATGGGAAGGTTTGTTTGTTTTATATATGTATGTTGCTTCTTTAGTTTGATTTTCACTTGAGATTGTCTATTTGTTTATTAGATGAAACCATGGTCATGTAAGGATTTTGACAAAGTTTAGATTTTTATCTACTACTGTATTGTTTTATGGATTTATACTTTATTTATGACTAGTATAGTGTAAGGCAGTTTTGAATTATATATATATAAACAACAACTTCGACAATACATTTATATTTATATAATTTATATTCATAAAAAATCAATAACATAAAGTCACTTATATATATATGTCAATTTAATTGTATGCAATTACCTTTTAGTTCAATTTACAGAAATAGATTTTTAAAATGATCATAGAATATGATCTAATGGTAGGTGAAAACGCATAAGGATAAACAGTATATATATATATAAGGAAAAACTGTTAGAAGAATTATTTATTTATATGCAAGCTATTATATATAAGCCAGCACATAAACATTTATTGTATATAATTACAGTACAGAGAATGATTAAAAGAGAAATAAATGTAATATATTTTAATGTAAATATTACACATGAGTTTATAATATACTTCAGGCCAAAATAAAAATAAAAATACTATAAAAAAAGAAGACCTTAGTTAATAAATATATTGTTATATATTTAATATATATGCATTTTTCATGATTGAATAATGTTCTTTCTATGATGCTAACATGCCTTACGGTTATATATTTTTAATAACTCCGCCTTATTTTTCAATTGACTTAGTTTACAACAAAAATTGATATTGCTTTATTAAACATCATTTACTTATTTTAATATACAGTATCTGATTTTTTAAGCAACAACACTTCAAAGTATATGTTATTTTAAAATTATAAATAGGTTTATCAGTGTTATTGAATTATGTATATATTATTAATCGTTTCATACATTTTCTGTTGTTAATATTTTTTTTTCTAATGCTTTTAAAAATATTTATTTCATAGTATTTTATTTCTAAATTATTAATGATATTTTATAAATAATAGTAAAACATTTTATATTTAATTTTATACAATCCTTACGATTTAATAATATATTACATATTTTATACTCTTTCCACCATTGCACACATGTAATATGTTTGATTTTTTTTTTTTAATGTTTGTAGCATTTGAAAGATTTTTTTTTTTTTAAAAAAAAAAGACAAGATAACACATTTTATATTTTACTTCACGAAAACTCTAACTTTAATTTTTATATTTTTGCCATTTGATTATATATATATACTACAAATCGATGTCTATATTTCTTCAAAATAATATACATAAACTTATAAATATTCGAAAACCAGGCATTCTTCACAAACCTGGGAGCTTAATTGTAAGTATAGGGGATTTGAACTCACATTTTTCAAATACCCTTCAACTATCCACACTATCTCATACAACTGATACACATGACCACACAGATATATCTTTTCTACATGTGTGTGGTTATGTGTGTCAGTTGTATGAGATAGTGTGGATAGTTGAAGGATGCTTGAAAAATCTGAGTTCAAATCCCCTATACTTATAAACTTATAAATAAATTTTAGAAAATACAGTAATTAATTTTTTTTAAAAAGAACCACTTTCAATTATCCTAGTAATCTTTGACAACTAATACTTTGAAAGGTCAATTTCCCCATATTTCCATTAAAATATTGCAAAACGAAAGAAACAATAATAAAAAAAAAATCAAGGAAGCTATGTTAATATATAAATGCAAGCAATATTTAATCAATAGGCAGGCAGCAAACATTAAGATCATGGAATTATGGGAAAGTTGACCTTTCAAAGTATTAGTTGACAAAGACTACAAGGATAAACTCTCCTAAGTGACATTTAAATTTTTTGTTCTTTTTTAACATTTTTAATTACTGTATTTTTTAATATTTATTTATAAGTTTACATATATATATACACCTGGGTCTCGTTTTATGCAGTAGATAGGTTCCACAGAAAACCCGCATTAAAAAACATTGCACAAAAATAGGCTTAACTTACCTTGAAAAATGGGGGATAGGGTCTGTAATTTTCAGAATTCGCATAAAAGCAAAGCAACAAAGAAAAATTACTTTAAAATTCACATTAAAAAAAATAAGCAAATAAAGTATGACTAATAAAAAATTTCAAATATTTGAAAAAAATTAATACAAAACAAACTTTTTTTACTTTTTTTTATTAACTACAGTATTTAATTTTACATTTTTTATACATATTTTAATCATTAATGCTAGGTTCGTTTGTAAACTGGTAAGAAATCAGACTCGATGTGCTGTGATGTATTGTGGCTTCTCTTTAAATGAAGTCAAGAATCTCTCAGCAATTTGCCCATAGAAACCTGTTAGCCACTTTATTTTTATTCATGATGTGATGTACAACTAGGCCACTTTCAGTCTTATGCTGTGTTAATGGTTTTCTGTTTCTATATTTAAAAAGTGTGATGCAGTCAAAACAAAAAGATTGCTCATTATCATTAGAAAGATTATTTTCAGTTTATAAAATCTTCATTTTTTATTTTAAAAATCTAAAAGATTATTTATTTCTGTTATATATAACAAAATATACGTTTTAAAAGTTTAATCTTTTTGAATATTTAATGCAATATTATTGTGATATTTTTTATATGTAAGTATAAATCTATTATTATTATTTACTCATTAGTATAAATAGGTTATTTACATAGAAGCTAAAATTCTAAATACAGCTTCAGGCCATATTCACATTAGCTGCTAATATAACTTTATATTTTTGAAAGAAAAAAAGTATTTCACGTGAAAATAAGTTATTAATAATTTAAATTTCTTGATATCTAATTAATAGAGTAAAATATGAAAGATATTAAGAAGAAACATGAATCGCATAACTTCAAAATTGCATTAAAATAATCCGCATAAAACGAAACTCAGGTGTATATACATACTAAGCTTTTTTAGGAAATAATTACGAATTGAATTTTTTAGTAAATATCTTAGCTTGTCACTTAAAAATAGGACTTTTAAACTTATTACTAATAAGTAAATTTTAGCTCTATAAATTAAACAATTAAAACCAAATTCTGTTAACAAATTGACATTATCATACAGCTCTTAAGATTTTAATAACATTTTGCATACACGTGTATATATAGCGCACCGGATTTTTTAAATAAAAATTTCGAAAAATTTTGAATTTTTTTTTATTAAAATCTATAAAGAGTATTATATAATAATAAGACAGTATGAATAATATTATAAAGAATATTGCTTTATGAATTATTTTATTCATAGATAATTAAAAGCACTTCATTAGTTTTATTAATATCTCACTATTTTCGCACTTTGTTCACTACTACTTTCTTCATACATTAGTTCATCCTTTGTTCCAATAGTAGCATTAGATAGTCAGTCTTTTTAAAATATTCCATAAATATTTCATTTTTGATGCACTACAGCTATTTATTCAGCCAATCATATTCATTTGACTAGTTCCACCCTTTTTTAAATTTTCTGTTGATGCCAAAATTTTAACAATGATATCATATAATTACTCCAATATTTTCTGTACTACATGTATATAATGTTCATCTTATATATTTTTACTAAAATGTTGAAAATAATTTCACTTCTACAAATTATTATCATAAATATTTTGTACCGAGACTGGATAATATACAAGAAGTAAAAATGGTCACTCGATATGTAAGATCAAATCCAATGTTTTTCATTAATAAAATAATAAATGCAAGATACTTCTTTAGAGAATTAGATTTCCAATAATTACCCCAGATTACAATAGGGAGATCTCAAGAGACAAAATAGAATGGATTAATACTTTGAATGCAGGTGTCATTATCTTTCGTTATTGATTTACAAGATTTTTGATAATTAACATTTGTCTTCACATAAAACATATATTTTAATCAATTCTTTCATATTTTTTGATCAATCACCATACACGATAATATGATAAAACTTATTAAAACTTTACAATGAACCATAAGCTTTAGTGACTTTTATATATTTTGTTTCATTTTTAAAATATTGGTAGAAGGATTATTCTTATACGTTAAACTACAATCAGAGGGTTTAAGTTTGTCTAATTTGTTTTAATATAGAATGCAATAGAAATATGGCATTCTTTTGATGTAACTTTATACATGGAAAATTTTATTTAAAATGCCTAACTTAAAATAAAGTAATATTCGTAAATGCCACCGAAAGGCCATCAGTTTTAAAGTATGTTACTATCTCAGTTGTTATAATCAATATCTTTTTATTCACTTATAATCTTTTCTTTCCCTTTTGTTCATTAATATTCTTATGTTCATTGATTGTTGTTTTGGATCCCTGAATCATTTCTAAAGAATTATAGGTTTTTTTTTTTATGAACAACATTCAAACTTATTATTTCCATCAAAATTGAATTTTGATTTAACTTTTTAAATGCTTTTATTAAAGTTGACAAATTGTTTTGTTTGTTTGTTTGTTTATTTGTTAACCCATAAGAAGGCACTATAAGTATTTTTTTTCCTTAAATTGATTTAAAGTAAAATTATATATACTATGTGAAGTTCATTAGCAAAACAGTTTTGGTAAACATTATTTTTTTAAAAAAAATAAACATTTCCAATCAAAGTAAAAATGTTAAACACTTTTCACTTAAAAGAATATTTCATATTTTTAATCATTTATATACACCTATATTATTATGTATACATAATAAATATAATATAATTCCAGTGTATACCATTACCTGAAATAAATATCAAATATCATATTTTTAATCATTTATATATACCTATATTATTATGTATACGTAATAAATATAATATAATTCCAGTGTATACCATTACCTGAAATAAATATCAAATATCAAATCACCTCAAACATTAAGAAATTTTTAGCTATGCCCTCTGTGAATAAATATATTAAAATCTGCATCTCAAAACAGCTAATTCAAAAAGGATTATTTTTGAACTAAGTATTTTGAGAAGCAGACAATAATACCTTTATTCACAAAGGATGTAGCCAAAAATTTCTTAATGTTTGAGGTAATTTGATATTGAATATGATATTTACATAATAAATATACATTTTGACTTATACCAGAATATATATATATATATATATATATATATATATATATATATATATATATATATATATATATATATAATACAAATAAAATGTACATTAATTTAAAACATTTTGTAATAACAATAAATGTAATGGTAAATAACTATTATATACAGTATTTCAAGTCACAGAAGTACTTTTATTAAATTCATTAACTGTCCTTAACTGCCTTTAAATTCAACAGCAATTAAGGAGGGTTAATGAATTAACCTAAAGTACTTCTGTTGATTGAATGACTGTATATAATAGTTAATAATCATTATATATATATATATTAACTATAAATGTCCAGTCAATTTTCATTTAGTGTCATCATCATCATCATTATCAACCATTATCAATCGACTGCAGGATGAAGGTCTCTCCAAGTTTAATCCATCTTCTCCAATCTTTAGCTTCTCTTCTCCACATCACCCCTGCACACTTTCTTATTTCGTCCATCCATCTCAAATGTGGTCTCTTTCAGGGTCTTTTACAATCTCTTGGAATCCAGTTTAAAATTTCAATTGTCCATCTATTATCATATCTTCTAATAATATGTCCAGCCCAACTCCACTTCAATCTTTTAATTTTTTCAATGAGGTCAGTAACACCTGTTTGTTCTCTTACCCATACATTGCGTTTACGATCTCTTCTTGTTACTCCCAACATACATCTCTCCATACTTCTTTGAGTGGTCTGAAGTCTCTGAATTGCTCTTCTATTAAGTGTCCAAGTCTCAGATCCATAAGTAAGAACTGGTAAAACACATTTTTTAAAAACCTTCTTTTTCAAACGCATAGGCATATTTCCTTTTAGTATCAAGTTATTTCTACCAAAAACACTCCAAACAAGTTTAATTCTATGATTAATTTCCTCCATTATGTTTCCATCTGTATTAATAATCTGACCAAGGTATTTGTAACTGTTAACTTTTTCTAATTCATCATAATCAATCTTTATTTTCATATTTTGAGCAAATCTATTAAACATTACTTTAGTCTTTTTAACATTTATCTTTAGTCCTACTTTCCTACTTTCATCTGATAATTCCTGCAACATTTCCTGCAGATCTGAAGCATTATTTGCAAAAACAACTACATCATCTGCGAAATCTAAATGACTTAAATAATCACCATTTACTTTCACTCCTTTATTTTCCCATTTTAATCCACAAAATACTTCATGCAGCACTGCTGTAAAAAGTTTTGGAGATATGGAGTCACCTTGTCTTACACTTTTCTCAATGTTGACTTTCCCAGTGTCATTATGTAATCTAATTGCTGCTGTTGCATTTTTATAAATATTCTTTAAAATATGACAATATCCTGGATCTATACCTTGATGATCTAATGCTTTAATCACTGAAGAAATGTTTATAGAATCAAATGCCTTTTCATAATCTACAAATCCTAAGCATAATGGCAACTCATATTCATTTGTCTTTTCTATAACTTCTCTCAATACCTGGATATGATCTACTGTACTAAAACCACTTTTAAATCCGGCTTGTTCTCTTGGTTGTATTATTATTATCTTGGTAAAAATTTTATATAAAACTGATAAAAGGCTGATAGGTCTGTAATTTCTAATATCTTCTTTATTACCTTTTTTAAATATTAATATTATTACTGCATTCTTCCAATCATCCGGTACATCTTTATCATTTAGACATTTGGTATATAACTTTGCTAAAAAAATTTCTATTTCTTCACCTGCTTCTTTTAATATATCAATTATAATTCCATCATTACCTGGATCCTTTCCTTTCTTCATACATTTAATTGCATGTCTCACTTCTTCATTTAAAATTCTGGGCAATTTGGAAGATGTAATAGATATAGGAGGTACTTGTTCTTTATTACTATATAATTCTTGATAAAAATCTTCTACCAATTTCATGATGTCATCTCTCCTTTTAGTAATAATTCCATCTTTTTTTCTTATTGCAGATATAAATTTCCTACCAATACCAAAATGTTGTTTTACATTCTTAAGACTTTTATTTTCTTCTACAGCTTTCCTTGCTAGTTCACAGTTATACTTTCTTATATCATTTTCAACTCTTTTCTGCACCATTTTACAAAATTCGAGATATTCAATTCTTTTTAATGCATCATTTTTGTATGTCTTCATATTCCTTCTTTTCTTCATAAATTCTCTAGTCTCAGTAGAAATTTTATTGGTCAATTGCTGTTTCTTTCTACCAGCTATCTTTGTTGCAGTTTTCAAAAGTGTATCAGTTATTTTCATATTAATTTCATTCAAATCTGAATCATGTTCAAAATCTACTAATACTTGAAACCGATTTGTAAGTTCTAATTTAAATTCATTAGAATGTTTCTGAAGATTAGGAATATCAACTGTAAATATTGTTTTCCTTAATAATTTTTGTCTCTCTAGTTTTACATTAACACGTATCTTACACCTTACTAATCGATGATCACTTCCTGTGTTAAATTTATTAAGAACATTACAATCTTGAAATATGTATTTCCTGTTAGTCAAAATATAATCCAATTCTGCTGTACCTTCATTTGGATGCTTCCATGTCCATTTCCTTTTAACATTTTTCTCAAAAAAAGAATTCATAATATAAAGTTTTTCTTTTTCTGCAAACTCCACAAGTCTATGTCCTCTCTCATTTCTATTACCATAACCAAAATTACCCACAGCACTTTCATCTTTCATTTTTATACCAATTCTAGCATTAAAGTCTCCCATAACAATTTTAAAATGGTGTTTACTCTGATCAAAAGCCTTTCGTACATCCATATAAAAATCTTCTACTACTTCATCACTATGAGAACTTGTTGGGGCATAAACCTGAATTATCTGCATTTGGTATCTGCTATTAAGTTGTATAACTAATCTTGCCACTCTGTCCGATACACCATCAATCTCCACAATATTGTTCTTCCACTTTTTATTTATAATGAATCCTACTCCACTTGTATTTCCAATATTTGTGCCTTGATAATAGAGTATATGTCCACTTTTTAAATCAATTGTCTCTTCACCTTTTCTTCTAACTTCACAAAGTCCAATAATGTCCCATTTAATATAAGAGGGTTCTGCTAATTCTTGCAATCTTCCTTCACTTGAAAGTGATCTGCAGTTGTAAGTACCTAAATAAAAAGTCATCATCAAATGGCAGCCTGGGTCTGCAATCAGGGGATTCTTAGCACCCTCCGCCTTCGGCCACCAACCGCTGCCTTGGTTGGTGACTTTACAGCCTCCTGGGAATAAGGGCCATGCTTTATTTTTGTCTGTCATAATTGTATATATGTATTGGGAAAATATTTATCATTTACACAAACATTCATTCTGCCTTATCAGGCACTGAGAAGAAAGACCATGGTGGTTCTTGATCTTAAACTCAGAGGTAAAAAGCCAATAAACTCACCATGCTGGCTAATGCATGTTGGTGAGCAGCCCATCCATGTTTGTATACTATATGAATAATCACATAGTAATATCAGCTGCAACGACAAGAACGTATGGAGTGGACATTAGGAATTTGCCCTGCTCGGTTCCTTTAAGACCTCCAAGAGGAATCAAAGGGTCTCCTTTCAGTTAATAGCAAAACTCCTTTCTGCAGCCTCGTTTAGTGTACCAATACTAAAATGTTAAAAATGATAGATATTTTTATATTAAATGCTTTTCTTGACCTTGCACTAAAAAGGAAAAAAAATATTTCTATTATTTTTCATTCTGGATTCACTTGTAATATAACAAATATTAAAATTGAATAAATAGGATTACAATATATAATCCCATTTTCATATTGAATTAAATATTTTCCATGGATTGTTATTATAATAAAAAACAAAAATAAGATTTTATTCATGTAAACAGAGATAACCTTTGTCTTTGATATTCCCAGGAAACTATCAATTACTAATAATTGCAATTTTCCTAAGGCTAAATATGTTTTCTCCATTACCACTGCTTAAGAGGAAACTTTATATGATAATTCATCTTAACTATCATCATCACTTTTATTATTGTAGTAATACTAAAATTATTTCACATTATTTTTTGCAAAATGTCCATGATTTTTTTAAATGGTAGCCAATTTATTATATTACAAATATTATGGGTTGCTGATATAATAAAAGCAATGCCATCCTCATAAAATAAAATTATGAGATCTATATCCAAAAAGCATACTTAAAAACAAACTTTGATGATTTATAGTAATAAAGTATATTGAAATTAAATTGATAATAGAGTTTATTTGCACCATGGCATAAATTTTCATTATAAATGTAAACAATCTAAGCAAGAATAAATGTAAAAAATACAAGTTGTATTCAGTAGGTAATTAAAAGTAAATTTTGAACATGTATAGTAATAATGTGAACTAAAAAAAGCAAGATATCAATTTTATTTAAGTATTGTACTTGGGAATAACATATATAAAGAGATAAGATATTAATGACAATAAAATAACTATAGCAGTTAAATTAGCTGATTATACAGATGCTATTTTACCTAATTCATTATGCGAAGTGATACTTGAATTTTCTATCACTATAATAAAAACTTTATTTAAGGTGCTTCTCTATTAATATGTGTAAGTGCATACCTTATGTCTGCTACATTTAATATGTGATAAGTATAAACTTTCAACTCTTCAGTACATATATAATGGATTACAAGTCAATATTGCATCTCATTTTATCAATTGGTACAATGACCCAGGATCTGAAATTTCTTTAGACAAGTACATGCCTCAAGATTATTCCTAATTATTGTCAGATTAAAATAAACACATATACGGTTTAATCATGATAGAATTAAAACATGACAACAATCATATTTGTTGACAATAATTATCAAAGTATACTAAGGGGCACTCAAAAAGTCAAAAGGCATTTCGTAAAAATCCCGGCACAAAATAATATTTCTGAATTCCTTATCAATAAAGACAACAACATATCTACAAAGCTGAAAAAGAAATTTTCCCACAAACTTAACTTTCTTGCAAAGAAACAGGATGTTATTCTGCTTTGTGATGAGAATAAAAAGGCCTTTCTTAATCTCACACTAAACATCTCTTTTTCTGCTAAAGCTGTGCTTGAACTGAAATCAATATATTTTGTAAGTTATTGGAAGTGACCAATAGTGGAGCTAATTGCTGATGTAGAATTGAGCCTTTTAAACAACCCCTATAAAGATAATTTAATTGCTCACTTAGTTAAACATATCCAGCAAAAATCTTTCAAAGTATCAAACTCTAACTGGCATGAATACATTAGCAGCACCAAACAGTTCCTATTAAATAATTATTTGACTTTCCTAAAAGAAGACAAAAGCAATAGATTTGTTCTCATGACCAAGTCTGAAATCAATAACTTAATGCAGCTCGTAAATAGTATAAAATTTGCTTCAGTACTTACTTATAATGTAAAATGTAACAAAGATAATTGTATTGCTGATATATTATGCACACACTGTAATAAAGCATTCACCAAGGGTGATTATTACAAAATTAACTCAACTGCTGTCATCCCCTCTCCTTGTCAAATGTTTTCCAACCCTAAACTTTATAAGTCTAGCCCATTTCTTAGATTCATAATACACCCTAAGAGTGCTTATATGTTAATACCACAAAACTAAATCAATGTTTGACTGATCATCTAGGATACAGGGCATAACTATCTTATTTGATGTTGTATCTCATATTGAACACATTAAACTTAATTCATCATATAAAATAGCTCTGCTGGACATTATGAAACTACATGGAATAATCAATAGATAACTATCAATCAACATATTTAAACTAAACTAACTAAACAAAATTTTATCATAGCATTTCTATCTCGGTGAGATGACAATATCATAACCGCATTTAATAATCTACCTTACAATATGACCAATGAATGGCTTATGTGTCTTCCCATCAGTAGCTTCATTTTCAGCCTATATCTAAATCATTTTGAACTAATCATTCCATCATACTTGGCACACCTCCCAGATCTCATATACAAAAATTATGTCAATGACATTTTCATCACCGAACCAAAGTCTTTAATTCAGAATATTAAAGCAAATCTACAAAGTCAATCATCTTTGTTGCTTACAATAAGTTTGGAAGACTCATGCCAATGTCTCACATGCTTAGATATAATAATACAAAGTTACATAATTCATCTTGATTACTCCATGAATGTTAAACTGTTTGAAATTCACAGGTTCATGCACACTAATTGAACTGTTTCTCACTCTCACAAACTGGAAGGTCTACCCTCCTTCCTATTCTGTAATCAAGTTATAGGTCAACATAAATGATCTCATAAGTCAAACAGAATTTACCTCAAAGATTTAGTATCCATTTGATTCAAAGTGGCTTTTAAAAGGAAAAAAAATTACAAATTAAATTCTATCCCCTACTAATGAGAGATCATGATTTCTCTTGCCATGCATTCCTACATTAACAAAACTTTTAATAAAACATTCTGTCCAACTTATCATCTTGTTTCCATTCCCCTCTTCATCTTGTAATAGATTACTCAATGACTACAAGGATAAGCTTGCACCTGAACTCAACTCTAGAAGTGTTTATAAAACTAAATATCCTCAAACTGGATGCCAATTAATTTATTATGGTGATACTTGAGCGTACTTGTCTATATACCCTACACAATATCAATATTTATTCAAAAGAGCCTCATACAAAACAGAACACAGATCTATCTTCTTGGAACATCAAAAGGCAACAGAACCACCAATTTAATTTTTCTTCCAAACTATTCAATACATAGAGAGAAATCACTTAAAGAGGAAAATCAGAGAAGCATATGTATATATATATATTTCTCATGTGTCATAGCATCAGCCAGGAAGCGAACCCGCTAACTCGGGACAACTGCTTATAAAGCATCTGTTGCTGACATCTCGACCACCAATGCTTGACGAAGCATACTATATTTACAACAATAATGCAATCAATTGCATGATTTGTTCTTCCCCCTCTCCAAAAAATAGACAATCTAAATAATTAACATTATAATTTAAATAAATTCAAATTTCATCAACTGCATATACATACACACTTATCTCTCCATTATTTTCCAACATTATTTTACTATGAATATGAGAAGTGTTATAAGCTCTCAAAAGCACTGAGTCATGTAATGTTTATAGAAATAATAAACTTCTCTATTAATGAGTATAAATACATATGTTTGTTACATTTAACATGAGAAGTATAAACTGATAACTCTTTATTAAATAAAATATCAAGTTATAAGCAATAAATATATTTTTCCAATTTTCTGAATGTGGTACCATGCTATCCATTATTGAAAAATCACGTCTTCGTTAAATTGAACACACAAAATGAATGAATTCTATAAGACTTTAAATTTTATAGTGAACTTGGACATAATTTTTGTGTGAGAGAAAGATTGGATTTATATTTAAAGATTAGTTGAAAGACATTTTAAAGTTCTAAAGAAATGCCACTTATAATTGTTTTGTTAAATGAGAATATATTATAACGCAGAACTACAATTGAAAGATGTTGAAGTATTTCAGGAAAGACAATTTACTGCTGAGAAAGTTCAATTACAGTATCGCAAAATATTACATTGATTAAATAATGATTTAGTACATTTTACATGTGGCTGTATTTGTGTATCATGTACTAATTCATGGATCTTTATTGTGGTATTATTATTTGTCAATCTTTTTTCTTTTGAAATTAGAAGAGCTACACTTATTTTGAAAAGGCAGCTGCTGCATTAAAAATAAATTGAAAAATGGGTACAGTGTCTAAGATACAATTTGTTTATATAATTTGTATTTACTATTCTCATTAAAATATAGATTCTGACTTTTCCAAAACAAGTTTATCATTGGTTAGTATAAAAAGTATCAATAAAAAAATGTATTAACTACATAATTAAAAACAAACATTCATCATATATAATAGCAAAATGTATCAAATTAATTTGCAAAATGTATACTTTAATTATAATTATACTTCTCTATCTAATTTTTATTTAAACCATTTCAATAATACGATCATTGATTTATTTAAAAGCTTTGTCTTCATAGTGTAAACAATAAAACAGGCAAAACTCACTATATATATTGCCACACCCAACAAGCTAGAATAATCAATAAGAGGAGGTGGTCATGTGATGTTTAGTGTAAACAATACTGACAACAAAGAAAAGGATTTACTTACATTATTAATACAATTAATTAACAACTTTATTTAACATTTATGTATTAATTAATGTAATTTTATTTAGATTGTATTTTACAGTAATATGTTTATTTTTATTGATATAAACACGCCAATTTAAAATGATGACAGGTAAATTCAAAGTAAACACATATAACATTTGTCTGAAAGTTTGTAATGAAGGTATATTATAAGATGTGATATGTTGGATTATTTCCATCATTTATGAGTGAATGTTGAATGTATAGAAAATTTTAAACTTTATTTAAACTTTCCAAATACAAACAACTTGTTAGTAATAACACACAAATAAACAATACAGGTTAGTAATTACACAATGTTTCGAGTAGTATTATTCTCCACTCTTCTTCAGGTGTTGCTGGCCTATATGCATAGTGATAATATTCACTTAAAAGTTGAACTCACACCTTTAGATTCTTGAATATGGAATTTAAGGCAAACGCTCTACCAACTGAGCTATTCTGTCAAAAGCAACATATTGCTTTTTAAATTCGATATTCAAGAATCTAAAGGTGTGAGTTCAATTTCTAAGTGAATATTGTCACTGTGCATATAGGCCAGCAACACCTGAAGAAGAGTGGAGAATAATACTACTTGAAACATTGTGTAATTACTAACCTGTATTGTATATTTGTGTGTTATTACTAACAAGTTGTTTGTATTTGGAAAGTTTAAATAAAGGTTAAAATTTTCTATACATTCAACATTCACTCATCAATGATGGAAATAGTCCAACATATCACAACATATAACATTGACTTAAACAACCAGTAGTTTGGATGATGAAAAGATACAACAGATTTCAGAGGTTATAAATTAATTTGATGATGATATAGCTCATAAAGACATATTTTTTTATTAGATAATATTAAAATGTTAAAATTGAATGTAATAATGAGTAGTTGGAACAACGATGTCCAAATATATCTTTGAGAAGATAATGAACATGATTAAAAAATAAAATTGGTAGGAATGTAATATATTTGTAAAACATGATTTCAAATGAAGAAAAAATGTCAGAAAACACATAACTGCTGATCATAGCATAAGATTAGCACATATCAACCAAACACTTCAACAATTAAGTTAAAAATGTTTTAGCAATAAGAAGTTCAGATCAGGACAGCTGAGATAGCAATAATGAAAAAAATATTAGTCAGTGATTAAGTAATAAAATTTAAAAAAATAAATAAATAAAGAAAACTAGAGTCAGAACATAAAAATTTCAACAATTCTTTCAAGGAAACTATTATTGAAGTGATGATTGAAAAATAAAAATATTAGAATGATTTACCAACACAAGAAACAATAAAACTGTACAACAAAACACAAAAACTTTCAGAAGAATACTATAAGTTAAATATTATAAAGGAAAAGAAACATGATAATTGTTTTAACATGCATATATAAAAACTATTATTGTGATCAGAAATCAGAGAATTATACAAATGATAAAAATCCTTAATAGAAAATAGTAGCTTAAACAAAGAATGATAAAAGATAAAAATAAAACCTCACTCACTAGCAAGAAAAATGTTTTAAAATTATTGTTTCAATCTGGTTCTACATTACATAAAAAGACATCGAAGAAAGTCATCAATAAAAAATTTAATAAAGTAAGATTGCCATCCTTTTATAATAAAGATTAAATTTTATTTGAAACAATTGAAAGGGAGTAAATATGTTAAAAAATAATAAAACTCTGTTAAATTTAGAATATCTGTGGAAATAATCACATTTAGAGTGATTTATTAAAAATTACATTCAATGGGTAATCTTGGTTTTATTCTAAGCACAGTATCTAACACATGTACAAAATATTGTTTAAGCCAATCTTTAATATGAAGCAAGACAAAATGGGCAATTTAACAAAACGACTTTACTAATTAATCTTAATACATATCTTGAATCAAGAATTAAAAAGTTAGAAAGAAGAATATTTGCAAAATAAGCAAGTTTTATTTAAGCATTGGTTGGTTGAGAGGTCAGTGACAGCTGCTTTACAAGCAGTTGTCCCGGGTTAGCAGGTTCGCTTCCCGGCTGATGCTATGACACATGAGAAAAAAAGCAGAAGTCCCATGCTATATGTGTTATCACTCTACTTCATTTCAAAGAAAGCTAAATAAAAAAAATACTTATGTTCATATTCCATTAACTTTAAGAAGATATATAACAATGTTGACAAAATGATAATGTGGATAGTATTTGAATCAAATGGATTAGAAAATAAAATGATTAATCTTCTAAACAATATATATGCAATTCCAAAGCAGCCATGAAGTAAAATTAAAAAAAAAAATTAAAAGTAGAAAAGGCATAAATAAAAGGAAGCATTATTATCAGGCATGTATATAACACACCTAGGAATAGTTACTAAACAAGCTCAAAAAAGAAAATTAAAAAAACCTATTAGTTCATTATTTCTAAAGAATAGAAATAATTTAAAATAGGCAGATGATAGAATAGTCCTTAAAAAAAGGGAAAATGTTAAAATCAACATTAGAAATTCTAAACAATAAGCAAAAAGGACAAAAATAATTTAAAATAAGCAGATGATATATGCTCATACAAACAATAGTGTTTTGGGGGGAAAAAATCAAAATTAATGTTGCCTTTGACAGAATAGCTCAGTTGGTACAGCGTTTGCCTTAAATTCAATATTCAAGAAACTAAAGGTGCGACTTCTAAGCAAATATTGTCACTGTGCATATAGGCCAGCAACACCTGAAGAAGAGTGGAAAATAATACTACTCAAAATGTTGTGTAATTACTAACCTGTATTGTCTATTTGTGTGTTATTACTAACAAGTTGTTTGTATTTGGAAAGTTTAAATAAAGTTTAAAATTTTCTATACATTCAACATTCACTCATAAATGATGGAAATAGTCCAACATATCACATCTTAAGTAGATAATGTAAAACTCTTTGAATATGTTGAAATTAATATCACTATTGATTATGGTTATTAAAAAGAAAATTATGAATCACTCAACCTATAAAGATAGTTAGTATTTGGGAGGAAAAAATGTTAGTTTCCAAAACGAATTTAATATACTAAATATAATCTTATTTATTAAAATATATTTATTAATACTCTTGTAAAACATGGAATATGACAAAATCTTCAATTAGAAAAAAACCTTTGTTTTGTAACAACAGGAAGTCATTGAAAAATGTTTGCATGGGAAAAATTTCCAAAGATGAATTGCACAAAAAATAAATTGGTAAGGAGTTTATTAGAAAATAAAATGATTAAGAGATAGAATTTACCAAAAAAAATTCAAAGAAGAATAAAAAGAAAGAGATTTATTTTCATTTTATAACTAAGTTAATATATAATTTTAAATATATTTTAAATAACATTTTAGGAAGGGATTTTGATTTTTAGTTTGTATATTGATGTCATATATCATCATCATCATCAACAACCATTATCAATACACTGCAGGATGAAGGTCTCTCCAAGTTCAATCCATTTCTTCCGATCTTTAGCTTCTCTTCTCCACATCACCCCTGCACACTTTCTTATTTCATCCATCCATCTCACATGTGGTCTCTTTCTGGGTCTTTTACAATCTCTTGGAATCCAGTTTAAGATTTCAGTTGTCCATCTATTATCATATCTTCTAGCAATATGTCATATATATATATATGGATATATTTAGATTTAACTGAAAAGTTTTTGAAAAAAAAAACAAAAACATTTATTTAAATAGGAAATGATAAACTTTCTTTTGCTAATTAATTAAAAACAAAAAAGGAGAATATTAAAATAGGCATAAAATAAAAAGAGAAATCTGTTTCATGGGTGATAAATAAAAATAGTTTTGGGTATATATATATGAAAAAAAATTATATTACTTGTTTTTGTATATTTATCATGTTGATAATGATATGTAAAATTAATAAAATATTCCATACTTTAGACAATTGGCTATATTTATATTAATAATTTATATTTGTAAAAACCCTAAAAATATCATATTAAATGTTTGAAATCATGGGGTGATCTTTAATTTTTATAGTAATAATATTATTACAATAAGAAGTTTAAAAATAGATTTTGTAAAAAAAATATGGTGATTAAAACTTTATTTTGTAAATAATTAATTTTATTGAAAAAAAGTAGACAAAATTATAACTGATTTTCTAAGTTAAATAAGGGAAAATTAAAAACTAAAATCCTATTTTTTGGTATTATACAATCTATGAATAAAAAAGGAAGATTTCATAGAAGATGGACACATGATGTTAAAGAATCATATGGAACTAAAATTTGCTTTCACTTGTAATTTTAAAATATAGCTGAAATAAAAAAAAGCAGAGCAGAAAACATTATATATTTATAAGTTCATGATATATAATAGATAAGTTTACTCCTTGACACTTTATATATGGGTAAAATACTATTAATTTTAACTCTGATTTCAGAGTTTTTTCAGATTGGTTAAATTTCCATATTTTAAAAATAGATCTTTTTAACTCAAATTCTGCTAAGCTAAAAAAAGAACAGACATATTACTCCAATTAGCCTTATTAATTTAGTAATAACTGCTGGATGTTTTGTTCTATAATTTTTTTTATAAGTGTGAGTACAAATTCATCACAATTGAAATTTGGGGGGGTAATAGATGTTTTTGAATAATAGGCACTTGTTTTGTAAACATTATAAGTAGATGACTCCGCTATCATGCATTCCTAAATGTTCCTAAAATTTTCATATTATTGGATGTCAGCCAAATTATTCTGTAAAGCCATCCTTTTTAAATATGGTTTCAGTAGCATGATTTTTGGAATGATATGCTCATAAAAAATTAAAGACTTTTCTTCAATATGATATTTAATTTTTAAAAGTCTTGGATTGCAGATTCAGAATGAAATCATTTCTAAAAAAAAAATACTTGTCAATTTGTACTGAAAATTTATGATTCTACTGTATTTCAAAACAATCATGGGTTGATAATTGTTTTGTTTTGTTTACAATATAACTGTAGTGTGCAACAATTATTATATAAATTCAAGGCTGTGATTTTATCACATTTAAAATCCCTGGATGAGTGGTTAGCGAATCTTACTGCCATTATATATAATCTGATATGATTGTAGATACAAACAACAATAGAAATTTTTTAGTTCATAAAATCTTGAGATTTTTTCAGCTCCTAAGACTATAGCCAATCTACCTATGAATAGGTGGGTTCCATATCTTATTAGATGAATGACAAAGATCAGCTTAATTGGAAATGAATCAATGTACTTATCAATTAAAAGTTGAGACTCAAGATTTATTATTGTAATGTGATATTTTTCTTTATAACACCATAATTTTTGTTAACAATAAATAGGGTGGAGAGTGGTGGGTCATGGGAAAGTCTGTGCTTACATACCTTATATGTTAACAATAAATGTTTTTTTTAATTTTTTTTACTTCAGATTGTCTTGATTTTATCTCTGTATTGTGATTAAAAATAAAAATTTTTTTTACTCTATCCTGCAGATTTTTAAATTTTTTCTAATAAAATGTCAATGATAATCTTTTGTGATGTTGTGATTTGACTTGAATATGTAGCACTAAGATTGGTTTCCTTATATATTTTTTCCTCTTTATTCTGACTGCTAACATATTAACATTTCTTCTTCCATTTTGCTTTATAATATCTTTTACTTTTAGATACTTTTTCATAAAAGTTAAAGTCAAAGGTTTTTATTATTAAATAATTTTATAATAAATATTCCTTAATAATGATACATCATTTAATTCAATGGCAGAGCCAATTACAGAAGTTTTAATTTTTTCTTATTCTGTTTTCATTTTAATCTTTGCTTGCATTGTTTTTTATATTATTTAAAATAATGTTAATACTGTCACTATGTATTTTACTACTTTTTTCTTATTTTGTTTTCATTTTAAATTTTGCTTTCTATTGTTTCTTATATTATTTAAAATAGCTTTAATACTATCACTATGTATTTTACTACTTTTTTCTTATTTTGTTTTCATTTTAAATTTTGCTTTCTATTGTTTCTTATATTATTTAAAATAGCTTTAATACTATCACTATGTATTTTACTACTTTTTCTTATTTTGTTTTCATTTTAAATTTTACTTTCTATTGTTTCTTATATTATTTAAAATAATTTTAATACTATCACTATGTATTTTACTACTTTTTTCTTATTCTGTTTTCATTTCAATTTTACTATTAGCCATTTAATGAATAGATATTAAAATAATATATATTTTCTTTATTTATTTTTAGCTTTGTGTGCTTGTGCGTGTTAGCGCATTTTATATATTTTGTTTCTTATATTATTTAAAATAGCTTTAATATTATCACTATGTATTTTACTACTTTTTTCTTATTCTGTTTTCATTTTGAACTTATGCTTTCTATTATTTCTTATATTATTTAAAATAGCTTTAATTCCATCACTATGTATTTTACTACTTTTTTCTTATTTTGTTTTCATTTCAAATTTTACTTTATATTGTTTCTTATATTATTTAAAATAGCCTTAATACTATCACTATGTATTTTACTACTTTTTTCTTATTTTGTTTTTATTTTAAACTTTGCTTTCTATTGTATCTTATATTATTTAAAATAGCTTTAATACTATCACTATGTATTTTATTACTTTTTTGTTATTCTGTTTTTATTTTATACTTTGCTTTCTATAGTTTCTTATATTATTTAAAATAGCTTTAAGTATATCACTATATATTTTACTACTAATAATATAATACCAACATAAACAAAGGCAAAACTCTCCATACAGTAGTGCCACCCTGTGCCAAACAGAGTAATCAATGGATTCCAGAAGGCTTGTGCATAAAATCCCTATCTACTCATCCAATATCCCCAGACTAGTTTCTGGCTTGTGGCCATCATCGGTGATTAAAATGAAAACAATTATGTGCTAGTATAGAGATGGTGATCATGTGATAATACCAACATACAGACATTTTTCAAATTTGTATGATTTATAAAATTTATTTTAACATTTTTCTATCTGTTCCTTAGGGGTATTAAATTAAATTTTACTTTTTCTGTTATTAGTGAAATAAATTTTAATGCTTTGTTATTGCCCAAAAGCATCTTCGATATCTGCAATTATTTTGTTACAGTTGTATAGTCTATACAAATTCTAATTGTGACAACATTTTACTTGTAGTTATCTTTATTTTTATCAATCATTTTCAGTCTACTAATTCTTTGCATTTTTAGGGTCATTATTTTGTGAATAGAGTATTCAAGTAATTTATTTTGGCAAAATTCAGAAAATTAAAATAAAAAAAGTATCTTCAATTTTTTGATCAATTAAAAATTATAAATAAATTATTATATCTTATAAATAATAATGTGTAATTTGTTCTAACAATTTTCTAATTTACTATCTTATTCACGCTTGAAGACATCTAGGATATATTAATTCATCCTACCATAGGTAAAATTGTGATCTTTAAAAAGATTCTAAAAATATATTTTGTTTTATATAATGATATTGGTGAGAAACTCGGTGAAATGGAAAGTGTGGATGGGCTCCGTTTTTAAGAAAAAAGAAAAAACATTAAACAAAAAAGAAGGAAATTATTTGGATGGTTAGCTCAGGAAAAAGAATTCTGATTGGTGGAAAGAACAAAGAAAGTGATCAAAGAAAATAAGAAAAACGCTGAGATTTCATTTGAATAGATTAAATTATTATTAAATAATATTTATGGAAATTAAACATAATTTTCAGAGAGAATAATAAAAAAACAAAATTATTTTGAAAAATATTGAAGATTTTAGTACAAATATTGAAGTTGTAATAAAAAGAAATATTTACTTTTCTATAACGTAAAAGTCGATCTTTTTGTTTACATTATAACTTTTATGTTGCCGATATTGAATATCTAAGAATAAATAAATAGCAATTTATTTTTGAAAGAACTTTCGTTGTCTTCCACCTAAAATTAATTATATACTTTATAAACGTATCTGAGTGAATTAATATTATAGGGAATATGTTAACAATAGGTTGTCTTCAGTTGTGAGTGGAAAAAGATTTGATTTATCTGATAAACAATGAAAAATAGGGTAAGGTTAAAGTACTTATGTTGTTCGTTTTTTGCTGTACATTTAAAATTTCCACGCATTTTTCATTCGTGTTTAAATATTCAGCGTTCATTTTACAACTTTTTTTAAGAGTGGTGCTTTATTATAACTTTAAGACAATATCATTATCTAAATGTTTAGGCCCAAACTAAAAAGACCAATAAATGTTTTTGAAAAACGGACAGATAATGCTTGCTTTAAAAAATAATAATAAATACAAAGAATACTTTTGACTATTTATTCTTATATGTATACAAATAAAATGTCCATTAATTAAAAACTTATTGTAATAACAATAAAAATAATAAATTTATTCTATACGTGTGTCTATATATGTAATATATAGGGTATATAAACACAGACTTTCAGATGACCCACCACTCTATCTAATAACACTGATACACTCAAGCACATATATGCTGAAAAGATAAATAATCACCAATACCTATTTCATGCTAAACCAGCAATCATCAGTTGGTCCAGATTATCATCTCCCACACATATATACTATAAGTGCTCAGATATATATTAAGATAGGCAATCTTCATACTTTAATGGACAGGCTCCAATCTACTACACACTCCAACTCTTCAACCGTCCATCCAATTGAAAATCTGATGATGGAATGCTCGAAGGCCACCCTGAGGCCGAGATTCTTGTCACACCCATGTTGACCTAAGGTGAATCTGAACCCCACATGTACAGGACATAATCCATTTAATACATATTCAAGGATAGGCAGACCTCTCTACAATGTAATAACTGAAACACAGGCTTATTCTATACCTGTGTCTATATATGTAATATATAGGGTATATGAGCACAAACTTTCAGATGACCCACCACTCTATCTAATAACACTGATACACTCAAGCACATATATGCTGAAAAGATAAATAATCACCAATATACGTATTTCATGCTAAACCAGCAATCATCAGTTGGTCCAGATTATCATCTCCCACACATATATACTATAAGTGGTCATTGCTGGTTTAGCATGAAATACGTATATGCTTGAGTATATCAGTGTTATTAGATAGAGTGGTGGGTCATCTGAAAGTCTCTGCTCATATACCCTATATAGAAATACTTTTAGTTAATTCCTTAACCGTCGCAACTGCTCAGTTGAGGCGGGTTAAGGAATTAAAACGAAAGTATTTCTGCGAATTGAAAGACTGTATATAATAATTAATTACCGTTATATTTATTGTTTTATCGTTATAGATATATATATAATATTCAAAATTAAAACCCATACGATCCCACAATATATATATATTTAAAATACTCTCAAACCCAGCACAAGTCAAAATTTACCGAGAATAAAGTGACTGTTTATTCTTGTACTCCATTTATATATGAAAGATTGATTAAAACACTTTGATTAGAAAAAAATGAATATTTAAATCAATCGACAATATTGTATCCAAGTATGTTTCAATTCATAATATAGTGTTATGGGTTTTAATATTGAATATTATTTAAATATTAACCATTGGGAAAATTATAATATTATATGATAATCTTTATGATGTGTTTATAGTATCTGTCTACAATGTCCGTTACTTAAGATGCAAATTTGGATGGAGATATATTTTCACATAGCTTAGGAATTCCAAGCAGGTTTTATAATTTTTAGCAAACTGATTAATAACTAAATCATTAAATTCATCATTAGTAACCATTCATAAAGACTTTGATTTATTCTAATTTCAGGCGAAAAAAAAAATCTAAAGATATAAAATTAATATACAAAAGAAAAAATATTGATGCCAATAGTGTTTTGATTGATTATTTATTTAAGGATAGAAATGTAGTTGCCCCCACATATATCCCCTTGCTGAAGTTAGAGCAGAAAGATGCCTGACGTCATGAGAGATTCAGATATTCTTAATAAGTAATTGAACATAATAATAAATATGAAATAAAGAGACAATGGAAAAAGGAATAATGTTGATTAATTTAGTAATAAATATTGGAAATAATTATCTGAATTAAGTTAAATGTAGTGATCTTTTTATCATGCACAATAAATATAATTTAAAGTTGTAAATATTAATTCTTTAGTAAATTAATAATTAGCTATACTATGATAAAAAATAAAATAGATAAAGAACTGGCAGTTGGCAAGCCTGGTGATTCTTCTTTGAAATAATTATGGAAATATCTATGTTTTGTATTGAACCATTTAAAACTGTTTACTCTCTTAAATTGCAGAAACAATTTTAGATACCTAATTCAATAATAAATTCCACCAAAAATTTAATCTTCATATCATTAGTCGACAAGGTAAATACATTATTTATTGCATTTTTGATTATTTTAATACTTGAATGCAGACACACAAACAAATACGAGTTATAAGTGTCTTAAAGAACTTTTAGAGTGAAGATCTTTCCACCATATCTTCAAATAAATTCATTGAAGAAATGATATTTCTCATGAAAGTTAATAATTAAATATTGCCAACTATAGAAATTTTTTTTTTGTTTTTTGATTTGCATTTCATTTAAAAATATCTTCATATTTATTTATCAATTAGTAATAAGATAATTTAAAACAGGCAAAACTTTCCATACTGCAGTATCTCTCAGTGCAAGCCAGAGTAACCAATGGATTCCAGAAGGTTGTGCATAAAATCCCTATCTAGTGCCTACTCATCCAACATCCCCAGAATAGTTTCTAGCTTGTGGCTTTCATCAGTGAGGAGCCTTGGATCTGAGAGCAATGTGCCTAGATCTTAGGATCTAATGCAACCAGCAGCTCACCGATGAAAGACACAAGCTAGAAACTAGTCTGGGGATATTGGATGAGTAAGTAGGGATTTTATGCACAAGCTTTCTGGTTTCCATTGATTATTCTGGCTTGCACTGAGTGGCACTGCTAAATGGAGAGTTTTGCCTATTTTTATAACAGTTATGAGCATGCATTAAAAAAGGTGATCATGTGATGTTTAGTGGTTTAATAAGATAATTTACCAGGTTGTCTATAGTTTTGCAATAAATAGGCTGAATAAACTAAAAAAAGAATTAAATTTATCTGAAAGAAATTTTAAGATCCACTTAGATTCAAATTACAGGCAGTAAGTATGGAAAAATAGTGGAACATACCACTACAACATGTTATATCATGAGCAGTTATTCATAAATGGATATGGCTAGAAAAAAATAACTTAAAATAAAGAAAGATATGATTAAAAAGTTAGACAACAATTTAAAAAAATAAAGATTGAAGTAAAAAGTATTGTGTATGTAATTCATGTTTGTGATGTGGATGCCCAAACACAAAATCTCATTATCAGAGTTAATGTAGAGAGATAGATAACAGCATGAAGTATGAACATAATATTAAGTTTATATTAACTTATAAAGTGAACGACATTACTGTATATGATTCAACTTTAATTTAATTAATTGTTAATATTAAACAATTTATATCTGGATTGTATTGATTATTATTTAGTGGAAGTTAATTCATATACACTCAAAAAAGTATGGAGAGATCCATGTTGGGAGTAACAAGAAGAGATCGAAAATGCAATATATGGGTAAGAGAACAAACAGGTGTTACTGACCTCATTGAAAAAATTAAAAGACAAGTGGAGTTGGGCTGGACATATTGCTAGAAGAGGTGATAATAGATGTACTATTGAAATCTTAAACTGGATTACAAGAGATTGTAAAAGACTCAGAAAGAGACCACATGTGAGATGGATGGATGAAATAAGAAAGTATGTGCAGGGGTGATGTGGAAAAGAAAAGCTAAAGATCAGATAAGATGGATTAAACTTGAAGAGACCTTCGTCCTGCAGTGGATTGATAATGGTTGATGATGATGATAATGAATTCATATATCGGGTCTACAAAACATGAAACTGGTAAGTCACAAATCATCATATTTTAGACTATTCATTGCATTTTTGAGTATTTTAATTTATAAATACAGACACACACAAATATGACTTAAAATGACTTAAACAATTTTTAGAGCAAAGATCTTGTCACCATTTCTTCAAATAAATTCATTGAAGAAATATTTCTCATGAAAGTTAATAATTAAAAATATTGCCAACTATTTAATTACTTTTTTTGTTTCTTGATTTTCATTTTATTTCAAATCATCTTCATATTCATTTATCAACTAGTAATAATATAATTTATCAAGTTGTAGTTTTGTTATAAATAGATTGGAATATACCAAAAAAGAAAATTAAGTTTGCGTGAAAGGAATTTTAAGATCCATCTAGATTCAATTACAGGCACTGAACATGAAAAATAGTTACACAAACTATTACAACATGATATATATCCATATATGAATAAAAAGTTAGACAACAATTAAAATAAATTTTAGAAAGATGAAGATTGGAGAAAAAATATACTGTGTATGTAATTCAAGTATGTAATATGATTGTCCAAACAGAAAATCTCATTATCGCAGTTAAGGCAGAAATATAGCCATTTGCATGAAAGAGTAACATAATGTTAGAGTTTATATTAATTTAAAAAGTGAAAAAACATATTTAACTTTTATGCAGTTAGTGTGTTAATATTAAGCCGATTATGATTGGATTATAGTGATTGTTATTATGAGAAAGTTAATTTGTACACCTGGGCTAAATAGTATAAACAGATGAGTCATAAGAATATTCTTTTTTCTCTCACTAAATTTGAACACTATTCTAACTAATAATTTTATTTTTGAACTATATTTATTAAACCATTAAGCATCACATGATTGTATGAGTAGGCATTAGATAGGGATTTTATGCACAAGCCTTCTGGCATCCATTGATTACTCTGTTTAGCACAGGTGGCAATACTGTATGGAGAGTTTTGCTCTGTTTATTAACTATATTTATTGTATGAAATTTTATTCCATGCAAAATTAAATAACCACTAAACATCACATGATAACCATTTCTTATGCTTGCACATAACTGTTATTAACACAGGCAAAACTCTCTATATAGTAGTGCCACTCAGTACCAGACAGTGTAATCAATGGATTCCAGAAGGCTTGTGCATAAAATCCCCATCTAGTGCCTACTCATCCAATATCTCCAGACTAGTTTCTGGTTTGTGACCTTCATCAGTAAGGAGATTGAAAATATTATTGTGTTTTCAATTTTATTCTCATAGTTTTGTACTTAAGTAGAGATAAAAGGTGCATTAGATCCTAAAATCTAGGTGCAGAGCTCTCAGATCCAAGGCTCCTCACTGATGAAGGTCACAAACCAGAAACTAGTCTGGGGATAGTGGATGAGTAGGCACTAGATGGGGATTCTATGCACAAGCCTTCTGGCAGCCTTTGATTATTCTGGCTGACACTGAGTGGCACTACTGTAAGAAGAGTTTTGCCTGTGTTAATAACAGTTATGTGCAAGCATAAGAAATGGTGATCATGCGATGTTTAGTGGTTTAACACCAATCCTGCCTAATAGGATAGTGGTGGCTATGGTTGTTAAAGAGCCAAAGACACCAAAATATATGGATACTGAACTGAGTTCAGACCCATATGACTATATAAGCTATTGAGCTTTGGATTGAAAATAATGTGTTTTCAATTTTATTCTCATAATTTTGTAGTTAAGTAGAGATTAAAGGTGAATGCTGGAGGGTTGCATTAGATCCTAAGATCTAAGTGCAGTGCTCTCAGATCCAAGGCTCCTCACTGATGAAGGTCACAAGCCAGAAACTAGTCTGGGGATATTGGATGAGTAGGCACTAGATGGGGATTTTATGCACAAGCCTTCTGGCATCCATTGATTATTCTGGATGGCACTGAGTGCCACTACTGCATGGAGACTTTTGCCTGTGGTAATAAAATTAAATAACTTGTAAATAATTTATTTAGATTAATTTAATTTGTTTTTAACCAAAATTAAGAGAATGGGTTTTTTTTTATTAGCTTTAAACTATCATTTTGATAATTAAAAATTGTTTTTTTTTTTTTTGTAATCTAACAGAAACATCTATTAACGTTAAGTATTAAACAGAAGTTAATATTATTTATGAAAGAATAAATCATGAAGATATCTTGTTTAAAACAGGCAAAACTCTCTATATACGTATTGATCATGTGATGTTTGTTGCTTAAAGATATCTTGATTATGATTTTGATTCACATTTTAAATTTGATTGCTAATATAATTAAATTTTATCTTTATTTCTGTCGAATTATTTTTTAAGTATTGTATTTTATTATAAAATAATCATCGATTCTTACTTTAATCGATAAAAAAATCTATTGGATTTCTATCTGTAAATGTAACCACTATGATAGCATGGAGTTCCTAAATCATAGAATGTTTTGACCTCATGAAAACACTTGATCAGTACTGATGGTATTTTGCCATATTTTTCTAGCCTTTAAAATTTATTCTAACAACTCAAATTTAAAAATATATCATAAGATTAATCAAAAGCTGGATTTTAAATATTTATATTTTTCTAAGTTTTTATTTAAATAACATTTAAAAATTAAACAACTTCAGAAATTTTTTTAAACACCCACAAAAAAATAATGTCAATTATTTAAACTAAAATTTGTTTGTTTTAAAATATGTTAAGCTAATATTTTATTTTTTAAATATTTTTTATTTAACAACTATATTTAATTTACTGTCTATTAGTTAAATTTAGTAAAATAGTAGTGTTATATTTTAAATATAATTCAAATGTTTTACTATTATATATAATACATTAGAATAAAGTATATTACAAAATTTCTTAAAAGTATTAAAATTTCTTTCCACTTCTTATTTGCATTGCTGAACTATATATATATAATTTAATACACCATATACACCCTAATTGACACTCTACAATGTAGGCAAGAGGAGATAAAATAAATCATATGTTAAACTGCATTGTAGAGTATCAATTAAGGTATATATGGTGTATTATATTAAAATTTCTTAAACAATCAAACAGGATTTAACTTGTGTTCAATGTGCTTTAAAATTCATAATAATCAAGCATATTTTTCTGGTAGGGGGACCTTTCAAATCATGACACAAGATAACAATTTTTATAAAGATAAGAGCGGCTGTCTTATCTTTAACCTAAATGCCCACTTATTGAAGCGAATCTGAAGCATCTTGATTTGGAAGCATGAAGTTGTTTTCTCCACTGTTTAAGACCACTATTTCCTTTACAAATTAACATACACAAAATCTTGAGATTGACAGCGAATTAATATTACAATCTTAATGTTGGAAATTCTATAAACTATTGAAGAGTAGTAATTAATTTATTGAGCGCATTTCCAACATTAAGATCATAATATTAACTCACTGTAAATTGCAAGATTTTGCTTAAGTTAATTAGTAAAGGAAATAGTGGACTTAAACAGTGGAGAAAACAACTTCATTCTCCCAAATCAAGATGCTTCAGATTTGCCTATATAGGTGGATATTTAGGTTAAAGATAAGATGGCTGCTCTTATCTTTACAAAAATCGTTATCTTGTGTCGTGGTTTGGAAGGTCTCTCTATCGGCAAAATATGCTTGATTGTTATGCAATTTTAAAGCACATTGAACACAAGTTAAAGTCTGTTTAAAGAACTTACATATGCTTTCTGTGTACTCAATAAATTAATTACTACTCTTAAATTTTCAAAGTAAATCAATTTCATAAAACACATTTAATTTTATATTTCCTTTTTTTTTCGTTCCAATTGATAAACCATTTTTTTATAGTATAAATAAATTTATTTATTTTCTTTTTTGTCATACTTATCAACATTTCTGCTTATTTTTAAAAAAAGTGATTATTTTTTAATTTTATTTATTTATACAGATTAAATATGCTTATACAAAATGGCAGTCTTTTTCTACAAAGCTTTACTTGTACTGTGTAAGAGAAACTGTCATAAATATTTTATATATTTACAATTTCTTTGATTTAATATGTAATTTGAATATACATATCATAATAACAAAATAATTTTATTTAATTATATATAATAAAATATTAATTGCATCATTATAATATCATCATCATCAACCATTATCAATCCACTACAGGATGAAGGTCTCTCCAAGTCCAAACCATCTTCTCTGAGTCTTTAGCTTCTCTACACAAATTACAGTTCTTTACATACCTTTTAATTTGATTTTTTATTTTCCTATAATGCAATAATTTTTTTTAAATTCAATAAATAAATTATGGAATAGTTTAGAAATATATTCATTTCATAGTCTATTTTCATATTTATTACAATATTTTGCAATAAAAATGAATCTGTTTTTTATATATTTATTTCCAGTGATTGTATATTAGGTTTTGTGAAAGTATTATCAAAAAAATTTGCGTCTATCATGATAAAATCAAGAAGTTAGTTAAAAATTAATAGCCATTATTTTCCTTTTTCATATATATATTCTATTTGATTTCCTTTTTTTTTACAAGAATGTTAATCTATTAATATTGAAATAGGTAGCAAGGCCATAAAGTGTTATTTCGTATTGATAATGATTTATACTACGATTTATGTACAACGATAAGAATATTTAAAGCAATGTCCTTTGATTTTATAAAACATAGCTACAAAATATATACATTTATTTATTAAAATGATAATTTGATATTTTCAAAACATTTTTTCATCTATTATCATTCCAAGATATCTAATGTATTTAATTTGACATATGTATTATTATCATGATCATCATTGTTGTCATCATCATTATTATTGTCATCATCATCATTATCATCATCATTGTCATTATTGTTATTATTATCATCATTATTATTGTTATTGTTATTATTATTATTACTATGATGACAATGATGATGATGATGGTGGTGATGATGGATACAATCATTTGAATGTAAGTGCATATCAATATTTTTATATTTCATATAAAAAATACATCAACATACATTTTGTTTTATCTCCATTTATATAAATTTCTTTGTCTCAAGACCAAAAAACCATTTTATTCAATCTCTTTTGGAACTTTCTAATTGCAATATCAATATTGTTATTTACACTCATAATAATAGTATCATTCGCATATTGATATATTGATTCATCAATATTCATATTTTGTAAGTCATTTATAAAAATTATAAATAATCATGATCTATGTGTAGAACTTTGAAAAATTCCATTCACACTGTTTTGCTCATTTCTCAATACATTTGATGTTTTTGATACAACATTTCTATTATCTAAATAATATTTGAATAATCTAAACAATTTCCCTCTAATTCCATGATTTTCTAAACTGTGAAACAATTGTTTATGTTCAGTTACATTTAATAACTTATTAATATAAATATATACATATGTCGTATAAAAAGTTCACATATAAGCTCTTAACATGCTTTGCAAAACTTGTTAAGAGCTTATTTGTGAGCTCTTTATATAACATTTGTAATAGAAGCTTGTTAAATTAGGTCATGTGACATATGACTTGATTTATATCCCTTTTGTTTTTGATATCTATCACTCTTATATTATCTATACCTGGACTTATATTATTTCTACAATTCTTTTTAATTTAAATTTAGGAGAAATATTGAATGATGTTTGCTATTATAATAATGATTATATGTTTCTGAAATATTAGTATCATAATTAGATTTTTCATTTTAGTAATTCTTTCTAAAAATAAGGAATTACATGTATTCGCTATAGGGAAACTACCATTTATATCAAAATGGGTTTTAATTCTTTCTCTTTTATAAAACTGGATTTTTTAGTAATATTTCATTTATTTTTTTCAATATTTTTTTATTCCTTTATTCACAATAACTTTTTTCCAATAAAATAATCATTTATTTGCTCTTATAATAAAATTAATGATATTTCTTAATATATTGTATTTAATATTTATTAAAAATAAATTATATATTTATTTTTTACATTCATTCCATAATTTGTTTTTCTCTTTTATTAATTTCAATACTTTCTTATTTATCCAATTTACATGGCACTTTTTATTGTTTTTAATGACAATGATTTCTTGCAGTTTTTATAAATGTTTTTGAAAATCTCTGCAAAATTATTGTACAGAATATTAAAGTCATTAATTTTTTTGACTTCATTCCAATCTGCTTATTATAAAAATGTCTAATTTTTTAATATTTTGAAAATTTTAATGTAATAGTATTTTTTCTTTTTTTATATAATAAATTTATAATATGTTTTATAATTTTTAATTTCTACAATTTTTATTTTGAAATTAATTTTTAAGAAGTTATCTATTTGTAAATAACTTTAATTTTTTTCTTCTTATTATTACAGATAATTATATTTCAGTATTAATTTGTGTTTTAATATATATATAACCTCATTGAAAAAATTAAAAGACTGAAGTGAAGTTGGGCTGGCCATATTGCTAGAAGAGATGATAATAGATAGACAATTGAAATCCTAAACTGGATTCCAAGAGATTGTAAAAGACCTAGAAAGAGATCACATGTGAGATGGATGGAAGAAATAAGAGTGTGTGCAGCAGTGATGTGGAGAAAAGAAGCTAAAGATCAGAGAAGATGGATTGAACTTGGAGAGGTACTATTTATTATCTTCTTATTAAAATTTGGTTGTATTTTTTTTCATGAAGTTGTTAGAAATCATAGTTGATTAAAAATTGTCATTACAGTTTTTATGTATCTATAATTAAAAAGTTTGAAATAAAATTTAATTGAAGATGTGAAGTAAATTTTTTTATTGGAGACTGAATAGGTGACTAGCTCATTATTTTTATGATAATAAATATATATTATATCTACATTTAGTGATTCAATGTGGAATATAATCAAGTACATTAAATTTCTTTTTGATTTACTTTGTTAATGCACATCATTTGCTATTATGATAATGTTCATTACATATTCATTTGGTGTAATGAACCATATCTCTTTAATCTTATGTTTTCTGTTGTTTCTTTCCTTTCACATCATTTTAATAATAGTAGGATTTAAACTGTGATCATATTCTTTTTAATAGTTGTAAAATATAGTTGTATTAGTTGAATTGGTCTTTATTTTTTGTACATCACAGTGTGTTGTGTTAATCTTGTTCAGACTAGCTTTCATTTTTCTGTTGTAAATATAAGAACAGTCTATTTGGCTGCATATTAGAGCATACATAATATTATGTCTATCCAATTTGTATATTGTATTTTTAGTTATCAGTGTAAATTTTTACAATTTTATTCCCAATTTATGATAAATATGGCACAATCCAAATTTTGTTATTCCTTATTCTATCAGTTCTGTTTAATATTTTTAAAAAAATTGCTCTACATATTTGTATATATCAGTTACACTGTAATCTGATTTTATCAAATCTCAATATAAGTCTCTAGATTCTTAACTGTCTCAGCTCAAATTGACATAAATAGTTATTGTGTCATAAGAAGGTTTTTAAAACCATGAATTTATGTGATATAAGCAAATGCAATAAAATTGTAAAGACCCGCACCTATAAATTTAATGTGAAATTTAGAATGTACATCAATTTAAATAGATTAATTAATTAATATAAAAGACAAAACACACAAATTAATTTGATTTAACACTTTATATGCTATAAGACTCAACCAAATGAACTGTCCTTACAACTCCTATGGGAAAGTGAAAGCTAATCTGAAAGCAAGATTAACACAACATATTGGTACAAAATAGCAAAGATCATTTCAAATAATAATTTAGTATTTTACAACCATGAAAAAGAATATGGACATAATTTTGATTCTAGCTTTATTAATACAATGTGTGAGGGAAGAAATGTTAGAAAACATAAGATTAAAGAGGCATGGTTCATCACACAAAATAAATATTTAATGAACCAAAGCTCTAACAGTATTCAGATTAGCAAAAAGGTGGTCACTTCGAATTTCCACTTAATAACCATGCCTATGAATCATGACATCAAAAGTATATTCAGTTTAGGTAATAGTTGATTAGACACACTCTCCACATGATGGCATTGTTGCTATGCAAAAACTATAAAATATGAACGTTCCCAGGCCGTATTTTTTTTTGCATTTTCTTTCTTTTTCTTATATAAAAAAAAAATCAAACACAGAATTTGTACTTCATCAATATCTTTTTTTATTAACCTCAACAAATTTAGAACAAAAAAAATCAAACATAGAATTTGTAGTTTTTAAAGGTCTTTTTTTTTTTTTATTAATATCAACAAATTTACAACTTATTACATTGGAAGAGGGGTCTTTTTGTTTTTTAAATGTAAAACTTAGTCTGCTTATTATGTTTGTATTTTTGGTTTCCTATTTTTGTTTAAAAAATAAATCCTAAACTTAGTAAGCTTTCTTTTTTGGTTTCACTTTTTTGGGGGGTTTCTTTTTGTTTTATTTTTAAATGTAAAACTTAGTATTATGTTTGAATTTTTGTTTTCCTATTTTTGTTTTTTAAAAAAAAAAACTAAAGTTAGTAAGCTTTATTTTTTGGTTTCGCTTTTTTTTTTTAAATAACATAAACAAGTTTAAAACTTATTATTATTTTTTTTTTGTTTTCACTTTGTTTTTGTTTTTTTTTTAAAACCACATCAACAAATTTAAAACTTATTAGGTTTTTTTTTTTTTTGGTTCCACTTGAAACGGTATTATTTAGCCATTATCCTATTTCATCTACTATGTTCCATCATAGTATCTTTTCCAACAGCTCGAATCCTTACATTTCATGCATATAATCAGAATAATTTATGTTGATATGCAATAGTGTATATTTATGTATATGTGTGCACATATAATATAGATTAATGTCTGTATGTGTATAATGTATACACAGTTATAAATTTAAAATTAATAAAATGATATAATTAAATGAAGTTGTGTGAACATTATTATATGTGTGTAACCACTTACATATATATGCAAGATTAGCCATAATGCAATAGATTTAAAGAAGCATTACAACTTTTTTAAATTAATATAAATTTGAAATATTCTCAATTAAAAACTCTTTATTTAAATGCATTGGTATATAAATTTCAATTCCTAGGATAGTCTCACACGCATATATAATATAATGTTTACAAACTTAAACTCTTTTAAAAAAAAGTTATCTGTTTTTATAAAAAAAAGTTGTAAATTTTTGGGAAACCATCTATAAGCAATTAGCAACAACTGAAATCAACCTATCCTTAGGGACTTAGATATTGGCCTCACTGATGTATTCCCTATTTAGTATATTCATTGCAACCTTTGAACAATAATTAGAAAACAATAAATTTCTTAAGATAGCAATTAATGAAACTTGGGATTAAAATTTTAAATGTATTTTAAAAATAAAAACTTGCCTATTTCTTAAATTAAATTCCAAAACTCTAATTCTATTATTTGCTATATATTTGATTTATATATGTTTATTTTATAACCCACCTGTGTGTGTTGTTCAATGCACTTATGTTTATTTAATCTATATTTAAGAATTAAAATATATTAAATTATAAACAATGTGTTGCTTATTATTCATTGTCGATTCCAAATCTTAGTTAAATTCCTTAATACTAGTGTTAATTATTAATGTATGCATCAACAAATTTCACATTTATTACGGTTTCTATTTGTGGTATAAATAAATTTAAAAAACAAGCTGTTCATGGCTACACTAATATATCAGACATATAGCTTGAACAAAGTGGTCATTAATTGCAAGAATGAAATGTCTAGGTTTTCCTGTGCCATGTTCTTTGTCTCATTGAGGTTATCAAGAATACATTATTTGATGCATTACCTACTTCAAAGTATTGTTCAGACATACCCTTTGTCAAGGTTTTACACCTTAAAACTTGACTACAGAAGTGTGTAAGCTCTTCAATAATTATTGCTTGGTCAAATCATGTGATTTCAATAAAAAAAATTAAACTTTATTTACAATTAATGATTTATACATAATTGTAAGACATGCCCCACACAACACGGTAAAAAAGTGTGAAGTGTGTGAATTCACTGAAAAAATTTACTGCAATGCAACAATGTGGCCTACAATGTGTAGTACAACAGAACTGTTGTATACATGTAGTGCATGGCTGTGAAAATATGTTCAGCCATGTAAATGGCATTTTTGTGTTTTAGCACATAAATCATGCCATCACGCGGTGTGTGTGTCTAATCAACAAATACTGTTTTTCTTGGCAAAGAACCAACAGAACAATATATGATTTAACAATTTATAATTCAGAATATTTAATAAAAAAAATATATGAACTCTACACAGATTAATATTTTAAATAAAACATAATTGATTTCAACAAAATAATACTTTGTACAATTATAAACCACTTTAACTTTTTAAATTTTAGTTTAATAAAATCAACTTTTATAAATAAAGAGTGCATAATATTTTTAAATAATAATAATATAATATATTAAACACACTCAATGACATAGTACTTTTTAAATCATTAAATAATTTTATTTCATACATTTTCTTAATTTATACACAAATGAAATATATTTCTATGGAATACGTCATTTCATTATATATGTTGATATGAAGATTTTCATGGATTATATACATAAATGATATATGTCAGATTTCTCTATGTAAAAATTCTATTATAAATATGCATAGATTTCAGCATTATCATTTAAATCATCAACTGGGTGATGAGTAGAATACCATAAAAAAGGTTCATGAAATTATATTAATATTTATTTATAACAATGTTAAAGTTACACCAATAAAAAAGTAACAGGTATATAAAATTTAAAGAAAGATGGTTATAAGCTATTCAGATTAATGTATTTTTAAAATAAAAAAAGTTCTAAATAGGAGAAAGTTCAACTGTGTCATCAAGGTTGTTGACACAATGAGGTCTCTAAATATTTCAAGGGCTTCTATGATCTCAAATTGGTGGAGAGTGTCATACATGGATAGAATCCTAGTGTTATAGAAAGCAATATTGTGATCTAAATTCATAACATGGAATGAGATGATTGCTGCTGATTGGTGTTGTTTAATTGCATTAGCATGTTCATATCTATTTATCAGTTGATGAAGTTTAAAATATCACTTCTCAGCATTCCAATTTACTTAACTACATTATTGCCTTAGCTAAACATTGTCTATCAATCACAATTTTATATACAATAACCAGCATTATAAACAAATTTTAATACTTTTATGGACTCAAATATCTTGGGAATAATAGTTGAATTATTTATGGAATATGTAAAAATTTATTCTTTAGAATCAGCTCCGATATATGATAAAAATAAATTGTTTTTTTTCCTCATAATCTGACATGAAACTTTCCTTTTTCATGTACTCGTCACCAAAATAATAATAATAATAATAATAATAATAATAATAATAATAATAATAATAATAATAATAATAATAATAATAATAATAATAATAATAATAATAATAATAATAATAATAATAATAATAATAATAATAATAATAATAATAATAATAATAATAATAATAATAGTAATAATAATAATAATAATAATATTTTATCGTTTTCATTCTTCAGAAAAATTACACACATAGACATATATCTATAATTTCCCTCACATTAGCACCCAACTCAGATATTTTCTGTATCCAAAATTTTTTCACTAGAGCAGTTAACCTTTCAAATAAAATCATATCTGATAAAAGAAATAAATAACATAAATAATACACCAAGCATTAATCCAAGTCTAAAACAATCAAAAAATACAAAAAGAAATATCTATTAGAATTTGTATTTGTTATATAAAATGGACTACAGACAATATTGGACATATTTTGAAATTCTACAATATAAAAACAATATATACTATTTATCAAAAATTTGTAACATTCTATCCAAATCTAAAGATTCCATTCTTTTTGAGTATTCTGAAATGTTATAATATAAAAACAGCACATACTATTTAACAAAAAATTTGCAGCATTCTATCCAAAACTAGAGATTCAATCCCTCTTGAGGCTAATGGAGTTTATAAAATTTTATATGCCATAAAGCATATGTAGTTATAAACAATTGTCACATCAATATTAGAAGAAATGAACAGGCTAATGCAGTTAAGGAACAGTCATCATCACTCTCACTCCACCTATAGATTCAGATCATTATACTGACTTCTCTAACACCAAGATTCTATACAGATGTAACACTCTCCACCAATGTAAGATCAGAGAAGTCATTCAGATAACTAAAAGTCAAACTTGCTAAATTATATCAACAAACATAATGACACATGTGAGCTTCAGACTATTTGGAATATCTTTTTTAAAAAAACACATTAATGCCATTAGTTTCTGACTTTTTTTAAATTTTATGTACATGATTTTTTTTCTATTCCAGGAACTTTACACTGTTTTCAATCAATGTTTACAGTCTTTACAGTTATTTTAGAGTATTTTAGACATCACCCACTTGATGGCCAGTATGAGCAAGTGTGATCTTTATAATAAAACTGATACATGGGTAAACCCAATATATATATATATATATATATATATATATATATATATATAGAGAGAGAGAGAGAGAGAGAGAGAGAAAGAGAGAGATCACAAATAAGCTCTTAACAAGCCTTTGCAAAATATCCCCAACTACAGACTGGTTTCTGCTAGGCTTTGGCGATTTTATATTGCTAAAGTTATTAATATATGGTGTATCTGAACTTGGTTCAGTCCCATATGGCTATTTAAGTTGGATATCTGGATAGGAAGACATGAATGTCTGAAAATTTCAGATTTTCTACTTAATAACTATCCATTAGATAAAGTGCTGGACATGTCCTGGTATTTTTAATCTAATGCTTAAATATCTTAGCACCTCCCTGAGGAAGCCAGTAGCAGAAACCGATCTGGAGGCTTGTTAAGAGCTTATTTGCCAACTTTATATATAACATTTGTAATACAAGCTTGTTAAATTAGATCATGTGACATATGACTTAATTTCTTTGTAATTTTATTTTTTGCTATTAAGGCTTTAATGATTTTATATTGCTAAAGTTATTAATATATGGTGTATCTGAACTTGGTTCAGTCCCATATGGCTATTTAAGTTAAATAGCTGGATTGGAAGACATATGAATGTCTGAAAATTTCAGATTTTCTACTTAATAGTTATCCATTAGATAAAATGCTGGGCTTGTCCTGGAATTTTTAATCTAGTGCTTGAATATCCTAGCATCTCACTGAGGAAGCCAGTAGCAGAAACTGGTCTGGTATTGGGGATATTCTGCAAAGGCTCGTTAAGAGCTTATTTGAAAGCTCTATACATAACATTTGTAATAAAAGTTTGTTAAATTAGATCATGTGATATATGACTTTATTTTTGTATGTATATATATATAATTGAAATAATAAATTTAACGGTTTACAAACTATTACAAACAATCCTTAAATCCGCAGAAGTACTTTCTAAAACTGCCTCAACTGCCATTGGCAGTTGAGGCAGGTTTAAGAAATTAATCGAAAGTACTTCTGGGGATTTAAGGATTGTTTGTAATGGTTTGTAAACCGTTAACTTTATTATTTTAATTATAATTACAATTTTGTTTTTAATTAACGGACATTTTATTTATTATATATATATATGAATTATTATTAACAAAGTCTAAATTACTGCATCCAAAACGCTGATCAATAATGACATCATATAAATTAAAAGTATATTAATGTAAATCAAAGTTAGCAAGAGTTTCTTATATGTGAATTTAGTGGCTGGTATAATTTAAACTTTTAAGAATAATTTACTTGTACATTATTGTCAGTTTTGTGTCAGAAAATTTGGTTTTATATATATCATCAGCCATTCACAACCAAGCATGGTTATTTCAATCCCAAAGAGAGAAAGAAGATGTAAATATAACAACAACAGTATTAATAATAATAATAATAATAATAATAATAATAATAATAATAATAATAATAATAATAATAATAATAATAATAATAATAATAATAATAATAATAATTTTAATAACAATAATAATAACAACAACAACAATAATAATAATAATAATAATAATAATAGCAACAACAACAACAACAATAATAATAATAACAACAAAAACAAGAAGAAGAATATATATAATAAAAGAGATTTGAACTCAGGATTTTTCAGCCGAATCAATCTCCACTATCTTAAGCAACCAATACACATATAACCACAAACATGCAAAAAAGATATATCATCCCTGATATATGTATTTATTGAAGAACCAGCACTCTCAGTTGGGCCAAACCATAATCTCCCACCCATATATACAATAAGGGTTTGGTTTATATTAAGATAGCAAATCCTCAAGCTTTAATAGACAGGCATCAATCTTCTCACCATTCCAATTATTCAACTATCTATTTTATTGAAAAATTAATGAAGGAATGTTGAATGCCATTATTGGATTTGATGTTGTAGTCATACTTATGTAGACATGTTAAACTAACCTCTCATTATTGGACCATTACATATCTACAAAAATTAAAAGGAGAGGGATAGTCTGACCTTATACTAAGATGCAGTCTATTTCCCAAGCAATAAATAATTTGCTTATACTAAATGTTTATTGTATATATATAATTAAATGGATTTGAAATCAGGACTTTTAACCCCAATATACATATTTCATGTAAAACCAGCACTATTCATTTGGGCCAAATCATAATTTATCTCACATACATACAATACAATCAATGTTCAGTTTATATTAAGATAGAGCAATTCCTCAAACTTTAATGGACAGACTTCAATATTCTCACCCTTCCAACTCCTGAAATTAACATACCTCTAATTACATATGAAAATTATATACTGCCTTAGAATTACATATTGCTTGGGAAGTAGATTACACCTTACTATAAGTTTAGCCCATCCCTCTCTTATTAATGATTAATGTATGTGGATATGTAATGGTCTGATAATATGAGGGTATAGATTGACATAAGTCTGTTGTGTTTAACAGTGAAATAAATATAACTTTTGTAAATATTACTCCAGAAATAAATATATATATATATATATATATATATATTTAATATAATATATATATATATATATATATATATATATATATTATGTTAAACTTAAATTTGTGTAAATAAAAATATTTAGAAATGCAAACTTTAATAATATGTGTAATGGAAATAATTATAACATTTTGAAAGACAATAATAGGGTAATTGGAAAAGATAAGCACAAAGATGAAGAGGCATGTTTAATTAAATGAGAAGCAGAGATTAATAGGAATTTGATAAGAAAAACAGGCAGGACTATATAAACTGTGTAGGAGAGGAGCTTGCATCTTTTGCTGTTGTTTCCTGATTGAGATCAGAGCTAAGACATTTTATTTTGCTGATCAGGACATATGAGGGAGAAGAAACCCAGATTATCATATCTGAAGGTTCAAAAGTCCCACTAGGGTAAATCTAACAGATCCTCCCGATCTTTTATTATTTAGTACACCTTCAGGGCTCTATGTAGGGTTAAATTAAATGGATGTAAACATTTAATTCAATTGACTGAATAAATCTTAATAATTAGTAATTTTCGTATTGGTTGTTTATTTGCAAAACTAAGCTAATTCACTTTTATAATTTATTGTATGTTGTTTGTCCCTTTGTTCTTCTCATGGGGCTGATACATTACAAAATGTACATAATCTTCACTACAATATCAAATCCAATAAGGGCTTTGGATATTTTATCATCGTTTTTCAATGAAATAGATGTTTGAACTGTGTTCTAAAGAAAGATTTTAACTTGCTAACACTTTCTTATCACAAACTCTAAGAATAGAAGCACTCATAATAAAAACTGAAATATAGGATATTTTTAATACAATTAAGAGTATTTTAACTTACACCGAATGGAAAACATTGGTTACATTAAAAAAATAAATGTGTTACTATTCTTTCAGAAGATAAAAAATAAAAATACTATGATAATTCAAAACCAACAGATTATTATAATGAGATGTATGACTTTAAAAAAATATTTGTTGAAACATTTACAGGCCCTTAGGCATATCGTGCTAAGAAAATTGAACCATAAAGTTATGCCAATGATCTAGATCAGTGGTCTTCAACCTTTTCACACCTGCGGACCGGTAAAAATAAGGATAAGGTTTCGCGGACCGGCAAAAATAAGGATAAGGTTTCATGGACCAGCAGAAGTCTATAGATAAATTTTCTTAAAGATGTAAACAGCTTAGCCTTAGATGAAGTTATATATATATATATGGAGTTTGTATAATAAAAAACTTTTTTTTTTTTTTAATTTTGAATTTTTTTAGAAAAGTAATAAAAAATTTAATTCTATCCCCCCCCCCCCATAAATATCTGTGATAACTAGAAAAACAAATTAATTTATGTATGACTGATTAGATTTTGTTCTGCTTCTGTTTTTTTTAATCAGGTAAAAGTGCGATGAAAAAAATAAATAAAAATTGTTTATATTAATTAAAAGTTTAAAATCTTATTATTTTGTTATTAAAACTTTCTTGCCAGTCTATCGCGGACCAGCAAAGAACTTCTACGGCCCGGCACCGGGCCATGGACCGGTGGTTGAAGACCACTGATCTAGATAACGATATTAACATCTAACTTTTCATGGAAAAACAATCTTTATTTTTAAATCTTATTTATATAAATTATCTAAATTTACAAACTAGGGATTCTAATATTAGAGTTTAAACTGAGAGAGTGCAAATTTCTCAAACGCTTGTGACTATTAGTAACCAATCAGATCTTAAGCACTGGGACAGGGAATTTAATAAGAAAAGAGTGGATTCCACTCTCTTCTTTACTTGTCTTTCTATATATCCAAGCCAGTCCAAAGTACTTATATCTGAGAGCGTGAATCTTAAATATCATCACACTTAATTGACTGAGTTCAAATTATAAACCTACAGAGTTTATAAGTGTTAATGATTTACTATCCAACTCTGGAATTAACTTGACCTGTATCTTCATATACACAGCCACAGTTCGTACAAAAATTATTATTCTATGTTAAAGGCTAAAATAATTTTGTTTATCTTATCAAAGATAGGTAATTATCCAAGAATAATATTTTTAACGAAACTTGATATTGCTTCACTGTTTACTAGTGTACTTGCGAATAAATATTGTGAGTTTAACTAAATATTGTTCAACTAACACCATTATTATGACTTCTTATATCTGTTCAAGTAAATAAACATTACAAAATCAATTGGTCCACTACTTAGGAGTTCATCTGAAATAATATTCCATGGAACATAAACTCCTACACCTATTCTTCAATTGCACCAAATAATATTTATACGCCTTTGATTATCTAACATAAATTTATACCTTGTAGTGCACTTTGTCTTTATTTTATTTTATTTCATGTGTCAAATCATTGACCGGGAAGTGAACTCGGACCAGCTGCTTGGAAGGCAGCTACGCTAACCATAAGGCCACCAATGCTTGACACTTTGTCTTTATTTTGTAACTTAAAATAATGGCATGAAGTCAAAGTACATCCTAATCAAGAAATTCAGTTATGTAGAGGGCAATGACACGGGACTTGAATGTGGATACATTGTAAAAATGAATAAACGATATCATCATATTATTGTCTTCATCAAATAACAGTAATATCAAAAAACTACACTATAATATTCACTTTATTGAAATTTCTGGGAGGGGGGGGTTAGATTGATGAACTTTCCCCATTTTACTTTCTTGGAGATAATAACTGAAATACGGGCTTATTAGATACCTGTATCAATTTATGTAATATATAGGGTATATGAGCACAGACTTTCACATGACTCATCACTCTATCATAATAATTTACAGATACACTCAATTTTTTTACAAAAAAATATAATAAGTCAAGCATTGTTAGCCGAGAGGTCATTGCAACCACCTTGCAAGCAAGTAGTTGGTTGCAGACGGTTGTGGGTTCACATCCCGGCTGATGCTATGACATGAAAAAAAAATTATAATAATAAATTTGTTGGTATAATATTATAGAAAGTTTTTTTTCTATTTAAAACTGATTATTGTTCACAAAGTATAGTTGTAAAAAAAATATATTAATATTTTTGTAAATCTATACGGGTTTACTTTTTTCTTTTATTATATAATCCTATTAATAGCAAAAAGATTAGATTTATTTCAGTTTAATAATAATAAACTGAGCTGCTTTCAACATAGAAGATCATATTCACATTGCTCAAATTTGTCGGCTTTATTTTGGATGGAGTGTAATAAAGAGCTACATTATTGCGATTTAAACAAGAATATATCTATAAACCTCACTAATCAATTTTTTTTAGAATAAAAGCAAAATTGTAAACAAAAAGAATAATTAAAGATATAAAAAAGTTAAACATTCTAAAATAGCAATTTCTCTTGGATTGGTCTCTATTGAATCTTAGCTACCATCGTCATTTTTTTTTCTCATGTATCATAGCATGAGCGGAAAGTGAACCCACTAACCCGGGACAACTGCTTGCAAAGATTCTGTCACTGACCTCTCAACCACCAATGCTTGACACCATCATCATTTGTTGTTTCTTGATTTGCTTATTGCTTATGCATTCAATCTAAAGGTTATTACAAACTATCTTGCAATACAAATGGCAATCCTTATCAATGGTAGTTTGTCAGGTTTTTTAATTATCTTGTAGACATTACTTTTACCAATATCCATTGTTTCTATGCTTTCATTAACCAATAGGAAAAATAAACATTATATAAGCCAAATGTTGCATATATTATTACTACTTAAAAACTGCACATTTAATGATAGTGAATTCAGACCATTAATCACTATGATTTCACAATTCATGAAAATTATTGTGAATTAACTAAATTAAATAAACAGTAATTAAAATAATTACAGTAATGATTTTAAAAGATATGAAAAATCAGCAATGACTTATAATTAAAAACATAACTATTAGTATATATAAGTGCTTTAAAAGGCTGGGTGAAGAAGCTGTTAATGGCAAACAATCAAAATAAATTAATGTGGGCTAAGTGCTAGTGAGGTGTTATGCTTCATAATTATAGCCAAAAAAAAATTAATAATTAGTAACCCACACATTGATGCTAGTCTTGTTACCTATCTTGTCACAATTGCTCTAAATAAAGGCTTTAAAATCCTATTAAATGCACATGACAGGATCACATTCACAAAAGGAAATATGATATTGTAGACTATTTGAAAGCAGACTGCAAAACAATAGAGTTAGAACTCTGTAATCTTTGCTGGTGCAACAATGAATTACCAGCGCTAACCCCATGGCCTATCTTTATTTTTGTAAATTTTCCAATATAATCTGCAAAATTTTTCATTTTAATTATATTATAAAATAAAATAGCATTTTGAATGGCAAAATCTATTATTAACATAGTAATAATAAAGTAAATACTACACTTTTCAAATGTTACACATTTTAAATATATTGTTAAAAATTTTATGTTCAGCCATTATTTGACAAGCAGTTTATTAGCATAAGCTTAAATATCTAGTTGATGTTATTGCCTTTATGTCATAGTTACACAAAAATTACATTTATACTATTTATAGAATGCAAGGCTCTGTTGTATTATAAAGTAATCCCAAAAGTTGCAATTTTATATTGCTTATAATCGTATAATTTCTTTATTGACTGTCTCCATTGTAGTTTCATGAAATAAGAAAGTTATCAACTCAAGCACTCAACATTTCTGAATTAAAGTTCAATTATTCATTTCAGTATCTAACAACACATATTCATTTAATTAGCAAGCAATGAAGATATTTATTGCTATGACCATTAATATTAAAAGTTAAAGTTTTAAACTAAAGCATATTAGACCTGGGTCTCTTTTTATGTGAACTTAATTAACACAATTTTGAAGTTATGCAATTCCTTGTTTCACTGGAAGTCAACTCCGATAATGCACTATTACTTTAAATAATAATTTTGCGTATATTGAAAGTAATAGCACATTATTGGAATTCGACTTTCATCTTAGTAATTTCAATATTTTCAGTGCTTTATAATAGTAAGATTTTATGCAATAATGAAATTAAAATCATGATTTCCACATTTTATGTATACACACATTAAATTTTACAAGATTATAATGTAAATTTGTTCAAACATTGTGCGTGTTAATTTTGCATTTTAAATCACATTCTGTTTTTACTTTTTAAAAAAGAACGTAGTCAATTATTAATCATTTAGTGTCCGCAAGTTTATTTTTAATCAGTAATAGCAGTGAGCACAATTAAAATTGAAAATTAAAAAATTAAAGACAAAATAAGAATTTAATTTTTAGTTGTTAGATTAATTACTAATTATGTTGTCACCAGAAAACCATTAACAACATGAGAGAGAAGTTGGTGCTAGTTGTATTTTCTCATGTGAAGAATCTGATTTTTTTACTAGTTTGCAAACGAACATGTTTATCGGCAAATCACGATAATAATTAAAACGTGTATTAAAAAAAATGTAAATTACTGTAAATTATGCATAAAAATATATTATTTTGAATAAAATTAAATATTATAGTTAAAAAAAGTTTGTCATGTATCAATTTTTTTCAAATTTGAAATTTTTTATTAGTCATATTTTATTTCCTTTTTTTTTTTTGCACAAATTTTAAAGTAATTTTACATTGGTGCTTTGCTTTTATGCGATTTTTGAAAAATCTCAGTCCATATCCCCCCTTTTTCAAGGTAAATTATGTCTACTTTTGCAAGATTTCATTTGCGCATGTTTTCTGAGGAACCTATCTATTGCATAAAATGAGACCCAGTGTATTTAATAAACATCACATGAACTCTTATATGAAATAGCAATAACATGGTCTATTTTAGATCATACTGTGATCGATACAAATAATAAATAAGAGTTAATGTGGCTTAGATAATAAGAGGAGCTAAATCCATAAAAATATTTACATTTTTAAGATAATTTTTTTTAAAATTTCTAATGCTATGATTTCTTAACAAATATTGTGAAGTAATATACATACATATATATATATATATATATATATATATATATATATATATAATATTTAATGTTTTCACAGTTATATGATGTAGATAATACAATATTTTTGGGTATGATCCGTGTATTATTTTGCATTACAATCTGATATTTCGACAGACTAGCAACTGCCATTATCAAGGTTTACTTTTGAAAGAAAAATCATTAGATCTCAAAGAAATGCTTTTAATCAAAAAATTAGCACATCAGTTTTTACTTCCCATTTTTTAGAAATTGGTCACAAACCTGATTTTGACAATACAAAAATACTTGCTAATTTGGAAAGATATGATTTAAGAACCATGAGAGAGTCAATTGAAATATTAAAAATACCTACTGGTTTAAATAGGACTGATGAAGCACAACGTATTCCAGCTATGTGGAAACCTCTCATTTTATCTAATATTAACTTGAAATTAATAGGTGAAAAAACTGAGGGAAATAAACATTTTGATAATCCTAATATTGTGAATGCTGAACTACTTCAAGTTGAATCTCACTTCTCATCTCACACTGAGTCATGTTATTCTTTGAGGTCTAATAATTGTTCTTTCAAAAGTTAATCTTGATAATGGCAGTTGCTAGTCCATCGAAATATCGGATTATAATGCAAAATAATACACTGTTCATACCCAAAAATATTGTTTTATATATATATATTATTGCAAAAATATGCATACAATTGTCAAATTAGAATAAAAAATCCTAGAACATTTTCCTGTTTCATTGAGTCAGACTTTCAATACAGAATATCTTTATCAAAGCATCATTTCGATGAACATTATTGTATACACTAGAATAACTAAATGTGTGTAAAAATTATCTAAAATGATAACTGATTGTAATAGATATTATCAGATCAGCATGTTTATAATTGTAAATTGATCTAGCAGTTAGCTAATGTTCATAATATTCTTGCTTTCATAAAGATATTCTGAAGAGTAAACTCAGCTTAGCAAATAGCAAAAATTGTTAAAATTTGATTTATTACTGTAATCTTTGACAATTGTCTATGTATTCTTGGAGAATACATTCGTAAATGTTAGCTATGATATATAGTCATTATATCCATATGTGTATCTGATGTTTGTAAGGTCAGGGCAATTTTTGATCAGAGAAAAATCAATAGATAGCTGTTCCAAATATAATTCGGAATTTTATTAGTAGTATGGTAGATATAGGGATTTGAACTCAGACTTTTCAAGCACTCACCAACTATTCACACTATCTCATACAATTGATATACATGATCACACACATGTAGAAAAGATAAATAATCACCAATATATGTATTTCATGCTAAACCAGCACTCATCAGTTGATCCAGATTACCATCTCCCATACATATATATATAATCAGTGCTCAGTTTATATTAAGACAGAAAATCTTCACACTTTAATGGACAGGCTTCAATCTACTCCTACCTCCAAATTTCAGCTATCCATATCATTGAAAAAGTGATGATGGAAAGCCCAAATCCCATGCTGGTGCAAAATCTCCTATATTTACAATTAAGTTCCAGGTTTGTGAAGAATGCCTGGTTTTCAAATATTAGTAGTATGGTAGATATGCCTGGTATCAAAAATAGCTTCCTGGTGTTTTTATAAATCTTTTTTTCAGTTCAATAGTGATCAAACTACAAAGTAAAACTCCAAAAGGAGATTTGTGTGTATATATTCTTTTAAATTTCAAATTAAAAAGATAAATCATACAAATATTCAAAAATTGTAATATATTGATGACATTATTAACATAATTTCATAATATTTATGTCAACCTAACATCTTTATTAATACTTCTCATAATTCATTAATGATTTTTTCACTCAAACTTTTATTTTTGTTTTCGTTCACTTTTTTAATATTCCAAGTGGTGAAAATCAATAATAAAATCTCATAAACTCAGTTGAAGATTTATCAATACCATCGAAAGAAAAATGATCATCAGATGAAATTTTAAGTTTTAACTTAACTACTAATTTCTATCAACACTTCTCTTCTCACAGACATTACATTCACTTTAATTTTTTACTTGATAAAATAGAGGCTTTGTTTAATTATCATAAGTGATTCAAGTATTTTTGATTAGAATCTCATTAAACATTACCAAATGTGCTTTTTAAAAAAAATTTCTCGTCAAATTCAAAATTCATTTGATACATTTTTTAACCATAATGAATTTTTGTAAAAATGGTTTAATGAAAAACTTTTAACTATACAAACTTTTTTTTATTAACATATTATTGTTGCTTTCTTTTTTATTGTTATTGCCAATGTACTATATAGGCAAAAAGTAAAAAAAAAAAGAAGACACTGTTAAAATACCCACCATAGGACAAAGTCCTATTAATATGTTTCCACAAACCGTTATGGAAAAGACAATAATCATAAACTTGTCAAGTGTTGGTGGACGAGTGGTTAGGACAGCTGCCTTACAAGCAGTTGTCCCGGGGTTTGCTTCCCGGCCGACGCTTTGACACATAAAAAAAAATCATAAACTTAATCAAATCCCAGTGATGACAGCATGATGTATTTTTAATTATTTTTAGTCTTAAATAAAAATAGCTAGAGAATTATTTATTATTACTGAATAGCTGGCATTGGTATAAAGTACTTATATTTTTAAAAAAATCAGCTTAGATGTTTAAGTTATGAGAAAAGGAATGATACGAAAAATCCCAAACCATTACGGACTATAAACTCTGGGCACTCTTATTTATTCAACATATTTTATTTCTATCCATAAGAATTCCACAAACTTTTATGTATTATTTTATATATTATTCCTTTGTCTTTTAAGTGAATTAAAAATTACAATAATGACATTAACTTTCTTATTTTAATTTTATTTTCTCTACATTTCTTTAAGGTATATACAATTTTTGCACGATTACTAATATTTAAATATAAAAGAATATTTAAATATATAGATATATTGTTTGGCCAACGCATTCCTCTTACTTTCATTATTTTTATTTTTGTAAAGTTATTTGATTTAATTAATACCAATTGATTTTTTTTCCTCATGTGTCATAGCATCAGACGGGAAGCAAACCCGCCATCCCGGGACAATATGCTTGTAAAGCAGCTGTCGCTAACCTCTCGATCACCAAAGCTTGACAAATAATACCAACTGATTTAAATAAACAATTGCTTATTTCTTCAATTATTAAGGACATAGCTACCAACGTAATTAAATACCATTTAACATTTTTTAATGCTATTTATGGAATATTGATAAAAATGTAATAGTTATGGAAATAAATCATTTTTATTTCTGTTATATTCATTGGCCACCTAAAATACGTGCGAATATAAATAAATTTTGATATTTAAAAAGAAACTACTTGTAGAAACATTTAAACAGTAAAATTCTTTATCGTGTGGGATATCAGCAACTAGAAAATTATGCTGAAATTAGTTATCTTAATGAATAAAAAATTGCAACTTTTTATTATTAAGCCAGATGTTATATGAAAAAAAAAGTGAGCTATATGTTGAAACGCACAATATGCAAATTTTAGATCTTTTTTTTGTATTAGCTAAAAATTGGGAAAACTGTCCAATATATATGTATTAAAAATATTAATTACAGTTTTAAAAAACACAAAACAGACTACACTAAACAAAAATAAAATTAAATTACAAATACTTCTCTGATGGATGTTAAAAATACTAAACTAACTTTTAATGGATTTTCTCAGGAAGAGGAAATAAAGATTTATAATGATGAATTAAAAGAAGTTAACAACTACAAAGACTTTAGTATAGATAGTCGGACATCACATGAGTTAATTTCATAAGCTTATAATTAAAACAAATAAAGAGCATGCAATAGCTGTAACAAGCTTTATAGATAAATGCCAACAAGAGAAAGCATTTAAAAAATCTCTACATAGAAATTATTCCTATCCTCAGACCGGTTTCATACTTTGACATTCCTCAGTAAGGCACTGAAATATTTTAGATACCAGATCAGTGTCTGAAATTAAAAAAATTAATTAAGAAAGTCTTGAAATATTTTTTTAATTCTTTATTTATGTAACTTTCAATATGAAAAGTTTAAAATATCAGTAATAACTAATTTGATAAAAAATATTAAAAACTCAGAATAAATCTAAAACTCATTCTATATTTAGTATGTGTTAAGAATCATTAAAAATGTTTATTTCTGACCTTTTAATTGAACTTTTATTTCTTTACAAGTGAGTTGTTTGAATTTCAAAAAAAAAAAAAAACTTGCACACTTATTAATAAACACACAAAAAAGTACAATTGAAAAATGTTAAAATAAATAAAACTATTTATAATATAAAAATATGCTGTCAAATAAAAATAAAATGTATCTTTCATTTTGCTAAAAGCATTGCACAATGTCTCTATAGCTCTATGTAAAAAGTGATTAAATTCAGATTAATGCATATTGATTGCTTATATTTTACATCTCTCTACAAAAACAAAACCTAAGATATAAATTAAATTTATTTTTGTAAAAAAACATAGGACTAAGTGAGTAATTCATACAAATATAACATCAGTTCAGAACAGGTACACATTCATAAAACAGGCAATATCACAAATGCTTGGCATCAAAATCCAGCTTAAAATTAAACAATGTAATGCTGTTTGATATATATATATATATATATATATATATATATATATATATATATATATTGTGCCTATTGAAATTTGAGATGAATTTTAGTATGTGGTAATATGTCAGTCATATTTTTTTATTATCTTTCTTTCTTGTTTGATTTTTGGATGGTGAATATGTTAACTTATGAAGCATTAAACTGTGTTGCTATGACAAAAATAATATTGATATAGAATTGTACTGTAAGATTGAAAATTGACCTTATTTATTTTAAAAAGGAAAATAAATATGTGAATAATAAAGCATATAGTTTGAATAAAATTATTACTTTTTTGTTATATGTTTCATTTTTGATACTGCATACACAATAGTAAATAATAAACAATAAAAAAATTGTTTAATATTTCAAATACATTTGTCCTTTTTATTTGTATGCTATTATACTTAGGAAATATGTATAAAACTATATTTTCTGTGTAATATATTTAAAATGTGGTGTAAAATATTTAATTTGCATTAGAACAAAGAATGATAATTTTATATTAAAAACATAAAAGTTTATTTTATTTAATAATGTGAAATATTTTTTTATTTATCATTATTGTGTAATAATTTTTTTAATTTATGAAACACTGCTAAAAATTTTCCAAAGAGTGAATATAGAGGATTACTATAGTTATACTGATATCAATGAAAAAAAAAATTATAAATGGGACTGAATAATTTAAGCTAATTCTCCTTTTTGTTTTGGCCTTAAAGAGAAGTACATATAAATATCTTTATATGTTTTCTTTTGTAGTTATTTTAAAGTATATAGTTAATTGAACAAAATGGAGTGATAAGAAACAATGCTATCTTCTCATGAACAAGGCAGCATGTTGAGGAAATTTATGATAAAATGTCAATTTATCATAAAAGGAAAAAATCATTGAAATCACTTCATTATCACTATAAACTAACAGAATATTTTTAACCTTTAACATGGATGTTACCAATGTTTTAAAGATGGAAATCATGTGTGCAAGTGTCATGTCTATCTGCTTCTGTAATTTTATTTAGATATGAATCAGTTCAATTTCCCATCATATCATCTTAGATAAAGCTATCATCTATTTATTCATAACATTTTGAGATAATAATTGTTCATGAAAGAATATATCTTCATATAAAGATGAATACAAACTAGTACTTGTGTGTGGGATATCATATAAGCTAAATAATAATTATTTAAAAAGATAATCTAGACATATTTATAAAACATCAGAATCAATCCAATTTACTTTTAATTTAAAAGTTTTCATGAATATATTATATCCTATCTGAAGCAAGGACATATTATAGGTTTGTAGTTTGAAATAAACATCAGAACCATGTGATACTATTCTGGAAGTATAATATTTAAAAACTCTCATTCATATTATTTGTTTATATTGATCTTTATCATTGATATATATATATATTTCTTTTCATTTAAAAAGATATAGTATTTATGGATAAATAGTATATAATTTTAAGATAAATAATAATCTATCCACATACCAATATATAAGAGAGTTATATATTCCTAAGTTTAAATTTATATCTTGTGGCATAGTAATTATTATTTTAATATATAAAAATATTCATCTTTTCATTAAAAAAAGATTTTATCACAATAATTATTCACTTTATTGTGTTCTTTTAAATTTATGTTAACAAATAATTAAATTCATCTTTGTAATTCTAATTAATTACAAATACATATTTTTTATATATGATATAGAAGATATAAATATTAAACTCACTTGTATCTTGGAAAGTATGAATGTTCTGTAACATATTTGAGTACTTGAGTACTAAAGCTGCAACATGGAACATGTACTAGACCTTTGTGAGCTTGTTCACATTCTTATCAATCTGCCACTGGTAACTTTGTAATATTATGATCTGACCAAAATAACGTACACAGATCTTTCTTCAGCAACAAGCAACAATTACACAGTTATTGGGAGGTTGATATAAATGTCAACAGCCATAGTAGATCTAATACATGCTCCAGGTTGCAGGACTAAAAATAGGTGAATAATAATAAAATATGATATAGTTTAAATATACACCAAATGAATAATAAATGATTTTGACTTTTAAATAATTAATATAAAAATACATTAACTATTGGGATTTTCATAAAATGATAATAAATGTCTTTTTTAATAAAGAAATTAAAGCAAAAACTACAAAAAAGAAATATTAATTATTACACATACATCAAATTAACAGTAAATGATTTTGACTTTTAAGTAATTTTGAACAACTTTTAAAAAAAAGGTTGAAGAAAGATGCCTTTAATCAAAAAATAGTTATTTAAATATATACAAAACAAACAGAAAATGATTATGATTTTGAAATAATTTGGATAAAAATACATTAACTATATTCCTATGACAATAACCATATAATATATAAAAACAATTTACATATTAAAACCAATTTTTTTCATTTAAATATTACCACAGAAAATAGAGATTTGCAGTAAAAATGTTTGCTCCAAATTGAAAGCACTTGATTGCAAAGTATGCTGGGATTTTCATAAAACTGCTATCGTTTTTTTATAAACAAATTAAAACACAATGAAAATGACAAAAATATCACAATGAAAAAAATAGCTATTGTCAGAAACAAATCTGGATTATTTCTTTCAATATGACATCATTGTGACATGACACATTTATTGTGGGTGTGAAAAGATCTCCTATCTCCCCAATGTTGCAGCTTTAGTACTCAAGTACCCATATTTGTGTTAGATAGACATAAGCATTTCATATCTGGTATTAAATAAGTGAAAATCAATAGGCAAAAATGTATTCAAATATGTATTATGTCCATCCCACTTCTGTAAAATTAAATGGAAATATTATGTGTAAGGGATCAGATTGCTTTCTCCTTCCTGGTTTATCATAAAGGAATATATACAGATTCAAAACGTACCCAAAACTACTGTTGAAAGTTTTTTATTTTTTAAATATTGATGAAATTTAGTATTATATATTTTTTATACTTTTGAAATTAGGTTTTTTGTTTGTTGATACTCCGCAAAATAGTGTTGAAAGTCAGAGAATTTTTTTTTTAAAGTGCAGTGCAATTCATTTTTCCTGCCATTTTTTAAAGTGCAATTTACATGAATACTTTGCCTTAGCATATGTTAATTTTTTTGAGATTTAGTATTATAATTTTTGATTTATTTCATAGGCTCTAGAAAATACCATTAAATAGCATTTTTGATTTTTCTAATTATCTCTGAAAATTGCTTTTTTCTTTTTATTAAAATAAATTAAAATTTATTAGATACAATTGAACATGTTTATTTATACATCACTATATTATTTTCACACTGTTGCAAGGCATTCACTCTGTAGAGCTTGCTGTGGTCCAAGATGGGGGCCATTTCCCTCCTTTATTCCCAGGTTTCATGAAAAAGCCAATCTGGAGCCAGCAATCTATTTCTGTTCTTGAGCCGCTTGAGTATTTTGGTATAGATGTTGCAGACACCATGATTAGCATTTTCAAATATACACTTGCATCTGGATAGCCAGATTGGTAGAAAAATTGTGATTCTTATTTTCAAGAATATGCCACTCTTTATAGCCTTTTGAATGACTAAAATTTCTCTAATGTTGAGTGACATGCTTTCGTTAATAAAGGATTTGATCAGCTTGAGAAAAGGGCAGAAATACAGGAGGTGATGAATTGTCTCATCTGCTGTGGCACATAGTTGGCATTGAGGGTTGATCTTGCTAAACCCTCTTTTCCACACCAGAAAATGATTTGTTGGCAGGGAGGAGAGGTTGATCTTCATCAGAAAGTCAATGTATTTTGGTTCTAAGAACCAATTTTTCAATTTTGCTATGAGTTATTTATTGTTTAACCCTAGATCATTCTGTAAAATGTTTTGATTGGTGTATTTGAGTTTGTATGTTTGCCAATACATCTTTTTTCCTCTATTGTATATTGCATTATGTTTGCTGGGTTTCTGACATAAGTCCATATATCCATTATCCATTTGCTGGTGAGTGGATGAGAAAGTCAGGAATTTTTTTTTTTTTAATGTAGTGCAGTTCATGTGGATATTTTTCCTTAGGTATTTAATTTTTCATTTCTTTCTTGTTTTTGAAATTTGTATTTTATCTATTAAAATTGATCTTTCTGAAACAAAACTACCCCAATAGAATTATTTAATTTCTTATTCCTATAACAATAATTTTATAAAGCACTAAATATTGGA